>CM021101.1:428258936-428309216 GCA_007115665.2 Sequoiadendron giganteum | reverse complement strand
AATTATGACTGAACTACAAGGATGATTATAGAGATATGTGTTGGTGAATGATGTTCTCTTAGGTAAGATTCGGGGTATAGCCGACTTATTTTACATGCTACTTCAGATATATATGGCTATTTGGTTGGCATGTCCCGGGTTGTGTGGGGACTATGCTTGGTTACTATATGATTATTTTGAGGTCTAAGACCACCATATTGTCATAAGTGGCATGAGACTACTATTTTTTTCTGGCTATGTGGTTTGAGAACCACCATTCCCCTCCACCTCTTGAGTGGCTTGAAGAAGTCACATAGTGCATGTAATGTGCCAATTTTTATGAAATGTGTATTTTATTTTCTTTTGTTGTTTTTTTCCAGTAGTATTATACTTTTGGATATTTAATTTGTGTGGTCCTTTTTGCCTCAAGGACTTAATTTAATTTAAATAGTTTTTATTTGGACTGAAATGCTTCCTTTGTACTTGATTTATTATTTATTCATTTATTTTCTTCTTTACTTCTTGAGACTTTGATGTAAATTTTGAAATCTTATTTTTATTTGCTTAAGTTTGAGGCTTGTTTGAACTACTATCATACGTGTAATGATATGAACTATGTAAACTGCTATATCCAGGAGGGATCCTTGGTAGGTCATATGGGGGTGTAGATGCACTAGAGAATTTATCTTGTGAGGATGATTACACAATGATGATAGTTGTTATAGATCAATGGTAAGAAATTTGGCACTATTCCTCCTCATAAATCCCATTCCCTGAATCAGGGGACTTTTTAGTGTTTTGTTGATGGTGTGAGTGTTGTGAACCAATATATGTCATGATACTTATGCATTAATTGCTGGTATTGTCATGATAAAAAGAAATGAATGATTGGTTGATTTTTCAAATGCAATGAAGATTAAAGTGAGCATAAATATATGTATAGTGTAGTGCTTAATAACTTTATAAGTAATGGATGAAGTGATTAAAAAATTGATATCTATAATACTGTTGATGGAAGGATCCTCTTTGAGTGGATAGTTAAATTGCAATGTTGCCTAATATTTAGAATACTTTGGAAGATAAATTTTTATACTATCATACTTGGGAAATTTTGCATCGGATATTATTTACAACTGCTTGTATTCTTGTGTTTACCTTAACTTTTAGGGACTTCCAAGAGGAAGCCCAAACCTAGGGGAGAATGTAAGACCCTATCCCTTGTGGGGGCCCTACTCTATTTGATGTATCCATACTTTATTTTTGAATTTTTTGATATTGATGAAGAAGTTTGTGTGTTTAATTTTCATATTATTACTAATGCAAAATGTTAGTTTGAATTATTCAAAGTTACAGATTGAAAAAAAATTTGGTTGCGAGAAAAGTGGTGGCTTGTGGGAAGTTTCCCTATTCACAAAATTACTCTTCTCCTTGAAGTCACAACATTGTAAATACTTAATCATTTGATACATTACAATTCTCTCAACATACAAGCATGTTGGAGTCATGGTAATATTTGTGTCAGCCACAACAAGTAATAAATAATTATGTTAACAACTATATTGGTCATTGTTCATGTTGGGTGAGGAAATTTTATCATTATCAACAATATGATATACTCGTGAGGTTTTCCATTGTGCAAGCAACACATTTGATACCTATTTAATCGGTGGTTTATTTTTAGAGTGGTGTTAAGAATGTTTTATTATTTAATATTTGCTTCCCTTTTGGCATTATTCCAAAATAGAAGATAAAGAATACCTTTTAAAGTTCTATATTTATTTCTCATCATAACGAGTGAGTAACCTTTTGTTGGAGTCTTAATATGGAAGAATTTGTTAATGAATAGAGGGAGTGATAAAGTTCGATCATACTAATCGGGTATTAAGGAGGTTTGTAATTTTGAATTACGTGTGTTCCTCTCTACGATGTTTAGTTAACAACGTTTATTCATTCTTGATGTGTTTCAATTTATAAATGATATGTGCCATCTTTGTTATATACATTCTTCAACCTCGACATCTTGAATTATTGTTGTAATATACCTTAGGATTGTATGTTGTGTATTAATTAGAATGTCTCCTTTTACTTCCTCTCTTACCTATAGCCATAGCGTTGTCCTGGACTAAATAATAGTCTTTACAACCTTGTGATTTTGACGTCTTAATGCTATCTATTATGCTTTATTCCAAATGCGTTGTTTAGATATAATTTCTTGGTTGGATTGTTGCTAATTTCTCACCGTGTTTTGTGGTATTCGGTGGGTATTTTCCTCTTCGCTACCAGTTTGAATTGATTTTAATCTTCATTATCAGTCATTTGCACTATTGTACAATGTTCTATTCTATGTGTTTCAATCTTGTATAGATATTGATCTTGTAATGTAACTGTTATTTCACTTAATTTGGAATCGTTATGTAGAGAAGGGGGATTCACTACTCATGATTTCTCTTCACTTAGAGAGCCTCACGGGGTGAACTACCCTAAAATACCTCAAAGGAAAACAACGAGAGTTCTAGAATCAGAAAGAACAGGTCATAGAGATTCTCTAGACAAACCAACAAGCTCTCGACCAAAGGATGGCAGCGCCGAACCCGGATGATAGCGTGGTGCACTGGCATCCCTGAGGCGTGTTGGCATCTCGTACAAACCAGAAAGCAAGTTTGTTATAGAAAATGGCAAAGTGAATGATTCTATTCTAATTGCTGAGAACTTCTGGAATGCGATAAAGTAATAGAATGTGATAAAGATAAGGAGAAGAAGGGAAAGGAAACACTCACAATTGTGCGAGTGATGAAGCCTCCAGCTTGTGAATGTATTCAATACCTACACACAAGAGAGGGAGAAATTGTTGGGGATGTATAGGGGTTTGCCTCAGTCAAACCCCCGTTTTGGTGTTCCCACCTCCATAGACAACCAGATAGATAGAGAGAAAAGTATGATAAAGCAAGAAGTAAAACAAAAGCACTACAAAACAATGTTATGCTACTCAATCAAATAATATAGGAGAGGAGTGAAATATTACCACCTCTGCCCAAAACGCTCAAGGCTAGTGGGGGAGAAAATGAGAGGAACTCAAGCCTTTGCTGCTATGGTGTTTCGTTCCACACTTGCTCTACTGAAGTGATGGAGTGTTGATGTTGTTGTTGTGAATTGTAAGGTGTTGCTTGAAAGTGAAGAGATACTGAAGAAGTTTCTTGGAGCTTGTGAAGAAAATGGAGAGATGAGGTGAATGAAGAAGTCAAGAAGGGGCCCCAAATGAAGGAATGAATAGTGAATTTGAAGAAGGAGATGAAGGAAACAACCATATTCGGGTCGGTCGGCCGAAGAGAGCATTACAAATCGACCCCCAATAGGAAACGTAATGCCTCTGTAGGCTCCAGACATGGGAATCCGTCAGGGACATAAGCGCATCGTGCAAACATCTGCGCACTGCGTGGACGTCTACATGCCGCACATGCATCCTTGACAATAACTCCCCTGCCGACACACAAAACAGATGCCAAGTGGAACGAAGGCAACTGGCTTATGTGGATTTTTTCCTTTGGACTTGGTTTTCTAAAGTGAGGAAGGGTGAAAGGGAAATTTGCCTAAGGGGTGCAAATTCACTCCTATACACGTTCCTTTGGTTGCTAGTTGAGTGATCAAACGTTTACAATTATCTTATACTAGAACCATCTTGGAATATAAACCTTTGAAAATACATGTTTGGTGTTCTCTTTATTGTTGACTGCAATTCAGATTCATTGATTCATGGTTTTGTTATTTGGTTGAAATCATTTTACTATGGAGAATTCTGAAGTTGTATCCACAGTGAATACCTTGCTAACTCTTTATTATACATGTTTTGTATGCTTGAGTTACCTTATATTTAAGAATGCTGATAGGGATGATTGATCAATTCATATATTATCGTTTTGATAAAATTCTCCCTTTTGAATGTTTGGCTTCTATTTTATTTGAACCCTCTCTGAAACACACTTTTATCGACTCAAATTGAAGTTGTAGAAGAATTTCCATTTACTTATTAGGTGGATGGTTAAAGAAATTGGAATGCCAACCGTTGCTTCAATCTAGTAAGATTTAGAGAAAAACTTTTTCTTGGGTTGGTTAATGGAAATATTTATAGTTTCCATAAGGATCGCACAAAGCTCCTTTTTAAATCTGCATAATGTTTTAGTATGTCCTTGTAATATTTCACTAATCGTTCACTTGTATCATTTCAGAATATGAATGGTTAATGCGTTCATTTAACACGAAAGGATTGGCTATCTAGTTTGTAGGTTCTATTATCAGTTTGTTGAAATGTTTTTGATTGGATTCTTTGATGTTGGTATTTTTCCTTTATAATATGGTTTGTGGTCTCTTTATCCAATCTTTTATAGTGCTTTACCTGTGTTGATATAGAGCATGTAAGTAACTTGGAGAAGTTTCTACTGAGTGGTGGTAGAAATAGTTCCCTGTCTGTTAAAATTAAATGTCTATTTTTAACGAATGTATGTGTGTTTAATAATCAGAAACAAGCGTAGCGTTCTTATTAGATTTATTTATTCATCTTGGATGTGGTGAATATGCCGATCATTTTTAAATATCATTCCCCCTATTTCTCTTCTTCATCATTGACATCTCCTCAATAGTTATGTAATAATTAGAATCTGACAATTACGTGAGTAATCAAAAAACTATTTTGGTGGCGTTACTATTATATATACTTTGTGCATTTATGTTTCTAATATGTTTCTTCTTTCACTTGCTTTGGGATTTAACACATTTCTTTTGTTAGGTAGATTTCAAAATAAATCAAAATCTCTTTAGAATGTCTTAAGGCAATTGCTAGAAATTGTCTAACATATATATATTCTATTGAGTGATTATGTCTTGTTTCAAGCTTTCATTACAACATATGTTGGAAATATGCAGACAATCATGAACTATGCAAGATTAATCACTCGGCCCAGTAGATCTTCACATAGATTACTCGATCCCTGCTAAAAGATCTTGAGATCAAATATAGAGGTAATATCTCCATTGATTTAAAGCATAGTCCAACCGTATAATCTAAGTATGTGTAGTTTGTATTTAAATTTTTGTGTTCCTTAAATTTTAGGTAACACTTATTAAGTGGCTAGGCAAAGGATTTTAGTATAGATTACATTTCTAGTATAGGTCATCACATTTTGTATGTATGGGGAACAAGTATTGGAGAAACTATGTAACGTAGTTCTAGTACCTTGTTAGAGCCTAGATATTTAAGCCATTGTATTATCTGAACAAGTATGGTTATAAGGTTAAGTTCTTTTTTTGAGTTTTGTAATATGGAATTAAATAAGCATAAACAGTTATCAAAATATGTATTAATAGGAATTAGCTAAAAATATGATTTCTTTGGAATGCACGATAAATCTAGCATGTCGGAAATAATTGTCGGGCTACCTAAAGTGGATGGATAAGAAATCTCAGCCATGACACATTCATTATATGATTTATAATTTGATAATTATTATCAAACGTAACTCAAGTCGTTGCCTAAATTTTATTCACTTTGTATTTATTGGGGAGGTTTAGTACAATTATTTAATGTTGGAAAATGATATTGAATATGTACTGTGTAGAATTTCCCTATACCATGTAGCCAAATTGTTACTATTATGATATCTTGGGAGCTTGAAAATTCTCGGTTCTTTGTTGAAATTGAATAATAACTACTAACTTTGTTTATATTGAGATTAATGAGAGTGGGGTTTCCTTGTGAAGTTAAGGGTTGATGGGTTGGGATTACATGATCATGTTTATTTCTTTTTGAAATAGAATATGTAATAGTCCTCTGAATCTATACTACTTTAAAATTAATCGTGAGTAAATTGTATTGATTTTTGTATTTTCAAGTTGATATTAGAATGGATTATATTATACAATCAGCTGTAATCAATAACATTAATTGTGGGATGAGTTCGTTACCACTATATTTCTGTGATAATTATAGCATCAATAATGATAGACGTTTACATTCTTTATCCCTTATTAAATATATGATATAATTAAAATTTGGCTAAAAAAGTATAATTTGTTGTTCATTTAAATCTTATAATACTTCACTTAAATTTTTATTAGAATATTATGATTTTAATTTTCAGTGTAAGAAGCTTATCTTTAAATTTTATTTTTTTTAATTATTTCATAGATTTAGCTAGCAAGTTGTAGTTATTTAGTGTAGGCATTACGTTATTAATGTTGCAATTTTTGGTGTTAGAGATAATTAAGGAGGCAGTTTTAAAACTTGAAATTCAAAATTACCTTATTGGGAGTGAGATTTGGGAGTTACAACTTGCCATAACTCACATTATTTCCTAAATGCTAAAAAATAAAAAATGGGTGGTCAAGGTTGAGTTGTCTTCTTTTTGCTATTCTGGATCCTGTCGAGTGGAGTGGGAGTCTGAGTTGTCAACCGATTTTGGAAATTTCATGAAAGTGGGTTCAAATATGCCTTTCAAATTTTTTGATATGTTCATTTTAAGTATTTTATGAGGATTTTACCAAGTTGGTTCATGGAGAATGAGGAGTTACAGGAGAGCTAAGGTTGAATGTAATATTTAGATCTTAGCTTGTCAAATTGACAGGTTGCTTTTCCAGATTTTTGGAGAAGTCTCTCTTGGGGTGTAGTAATTTCTTCTTGGGAAGATTGGAGTCATGTATAGGTTTGGTAGTGTGTTGCAATAGAAAACAAAGCCTTGAATCTATTGTTGAAGTTATTAAAATTTATAAAAAGATTAGAGCAAATTTGCTAGTCTATTTCACAGTGCAGGTGAAGGTTGGGAGCTCCAAATAAGGTGAAATTTTAGATTGTTGAGGGAAGGTTGTTGTTGAAACACATGTTAAGGTTTAATGGTGTTATATTAGATTTTTAGAGGCTTATTGTAAAGCTAACAGGCTTATCCACTTGTAATAAACACATGCATTGCATATTTTGTTGGGTGTTGTGGTTGTCATTGATGTCAACACTATTAGCATTAATGTCTTCTAAGACTGTATATGTTGAGGATATTGAGAAAATTGTAATAAAATATGTTGTAGGTTATTTGTGAAGCAATGAAGATCAATATGATGGAAAGTTCAGTATGTTGATGGTGAGAAGTTGTAGATTAAAGGGTTTTTTTTTAGGTGTATCTAGTTTATCCTCTGAAAGTTTCAGAGAAGCGCATGAAGATTTGAGCAAGTTATGAGTTTATGTATTTTGACAGTTATTTTGTTACTGTATCTAGTGTTCCTTGAAGAAGATAATGTGATTCTGGTAATCTGAGTTGTTGTGAATGTTCTTGTGGTGTTTGTGGATGTTTCTAGATCATGTTCTATCTATGTTACACATCCAAATTGATCATTGTGCTCGTGATCCGAGATTTTCTCTTGTGTGTTCATGTTTTTCATGTTCATGGCCAATAGGGTGATTGTAGCATGTTGTGGATCTTCGAGGAATTATCTTTGAAGGTGTTTTGTGTTCAAGGATATTGTTTTGGGTCTCCACTATGTTGTGGTCAACCTTGGTGGATTCACATTGATAATATTTATTGTTTTGGGCCGACAGTTTGTATTCATTTTATTATTTTTTTGAAGTCAACATGAAGTGATGTAATTCCTTGTTGCGAATATATAAGTGATTTTTCTTCATTTGAAGGTGTGAAAGTATGAAGTGTGCGAGTGCTATGTGGGAATAAGGCTCAGATCATTTGAAGGAAGAGCAGAGTGTGAAGAAGAGTAAAGAAGAGTGAATATGTATTCACGTGCTTAACCAAAACTATAATTAGGCATTGGCAGATGCTACTTTCTCATTCTAAAATCTAGATGGTTGTAATTTGAATGTTTTTGTAAGACAATGAGTCTTCCTTTGTATTTGAGTAGTGAGCTCTAGGCAGTGTGCCTGAATGCATGTGCATTCCCCATTTATTCTTCTTATACTTTTAACAGGGTATAAACTTGTGGACTGACCTGCACCGTGGTTTTTACCCTAATAGGGTTTCCACGTAAAAAATATTGGTGTTATGTGTGTTTTTGATATGTTGTTGATTTATGCTTTCATGTTTATTAATCAAATTTGATAATAAGGGTTAATAAGTTTAATAAGTTTAAAATTTTGTGACAATTGATTCACCCCCCCTCTTAATTGTCTGCCCTTTTGTTGCCAACAATTGGTATAAGAGCAGTTCCTTGGAAAAAATTTAACAACTTAAGGTGATCAGGGATGGCGACATATAAGAAGGATAGTTTGAGATTTGATGAAACAAATTATTCTCTATGGAAGACTTGAATGGAGTGTCATCTGAGATGCATTGGTGAATCCTATTGGAACATTACAAGTAATAGGTATTTTATTCCTCAAAATGGTCCTACTACTACTGCTGAGTTTGGGGATGCTGGATATAATATCAAGGCTAAGGAAACATTGTTGAGTGCTTTGACTGATTCTGAGATGAAAAAAGTTATGGATCTGAAGACTGCTTATGAGATCTGAAAAAAGTTGGAAACTTTGTATGAAGGTGATGCTAATGTGAAGATTCCTAAGCTACAAAGTCTGAAAGGGAAATATGAAATATTGAAAATGGGTGATGATGAGAATATTACTACTTTCATGCAAAGAGTGAATGAAATTATTGTTGGCAAAACAAGGGCATGCAACTGAGAGGGGGGTGAATTAGTTGTCACATAATTTCAAACTTATTAAAATTATTAACCTCTATTTTCATATCATATTAATAACAGTGAAAGCATGAATCAACAACACATCAGAAAAACACATAACACCAAGTTTTTTGTGTGGTAACCCTATTAGGGGAAAAACCATGGTGGAGGCTAATCCATAAGTTATACCCTATTAAACGTATAAGAAGAATAAATGAGGAATGCACATGCATTCAAACACACTGCCTAAAGCTCACTGCTCAAAGGAAGACTCACTATCTTATAGAAAAAATTCAGATTAAATCCATCTGAAGAATTTGAACTGAGAAAGTAGCATCTGCTAATGCCCGAGTACAGTTCCAATTAAGCACATGAACACTTCTTCACTCTCTTTCACTCTTCTTCACACTTTTCTCTACCTTCGAATGATCTAAACCTTTTTCGCACATAGTACTCTCATAGTTCACATTGCACACACATCTCAAATGAAAAACAATCACTTATATATATCTGTAACAAGAAATTACATTGCTTCATGTCGACTTCAATAAAATAATAGAATGAATGCAAACTATCAACCCAAAACAATAAAGATGATCAATGCGCATCAACCAAGGTTAGCCACAACACAGTAGAGACCCAGAACAATGTCCTCGAACACAAAACACCTTCAAATATTCTTCCTCGAAGATCCACAACATGCTTCAATCACCTTGTCGGTCATGAAAAGGAAAAATATGAACACGCAAGAGAAAATCTTAGATTGTGAGCACAATAATCAGTGCAGATGTGCAACATAGATAGAACATGATCTAGAAATTTCCATGAATACCACAGTAACATAGGCAATAGATTAGGTTACCGGAATCACATTATCTTCTTCTATGAACACCATTTACAATAACAAAATATTTGTCGAAATACAAAAAATCATAACTTGCTCAAATCTTCATGCACACCTCTAAAAACTTGGGAGTAGAAACTAGATAGTTTTGAAAACAAACCATTTAATCTACAACATCTCACCATCAACATATTGAACTTTCCATAATATTGATATTCAGTGCTTCATAGACAACTTGTATTATATTTTATTACAATTTTCTCAATATCCTCAACCTATATAGTCTTAAAGACATTAATGCTAATAGTGTTGACATCAATGACAACCACATATTGAAAATACAACCACAACATCTAAAAATATCCCCCTTTGGCATTGATGAAAACACATGATGTGAAAAATACCATCAATGCAACCAAAAATCTCCCCTTTATACATTGCTCTTCTCTCCCTTAGTTCTTTCAAAGTTTTTCACATTGTTCTTCTCCCCCTTTGACATCAATGGAAAAGGTACAAAAGCTTTGAACCACATATATGAATCATCTAGCTACTCCCCCTGAGTGGTAGCCACCACAACATCAATCTGAATCAAGATATGACTGTGAATGCACGTACAGATGCAAAGACTATGTATCTTAGTTTTGATTAGGATGGGTAATCACCCCTAACTTCCCTTTGAGATACTCAAAAGTATCCTTAGGAAAATTCTTAGTAAAGATTTTTGCAATCTGTTCCTTAGTAGGCACATACTCCAGTCTAACTTCCTTATCACTCACTTTGTCTCTCAAAAAGTGGTACTTGATAGATATATGCTTGGTCTTTGAATGAAGCACCGGATTCTTAGAAATTTTTATACCAGTTGAGTTATCACAAAATATGGGAATAGGTTCATCATACACAACTTTGATATCTTTCAACATCTGCTTCATCCACAGTACTTGAGTACAATTGTTAGCAAAAATAATATATTTTCCCTCTGTAGTAGATAAAGAAAAAATATTCTGCTTTTTACTTAACCATGAAATCGACTTCTTTCCCAAGAAAAATTCACCACCACTAGTACTTTTCCTATCATTCACATCTTCTGCCCAATAAACATTAGCAAAGGAACTTAAAGTAAGATCATCATCTTTAGGATACCATAGGCCAAAATCAACTATTCCCTTCAAGTATCTAAAGATTCTCTTCACAACAGTCACATGAGATTCCTTAGGATCAACTTGAAATCTTGCAACAATGCATACAAAATTCATGATGTCAAGTCTAGTTTGAGTCAAATAAAAAAAACCACCAATTATTGATCTTTATCTAGTTTGATTTTCCTTCGGAGAATTATGATCTTGTGTCAACTTACATCCGGTCCCTATGGGTGTGTTGACTAGCTTTGAATCTTCCATAGCAAACTTCTTTAACATTTCTCTCACATACTTGGACTGAGATATAAATATTCCTTTGGACTAAGACATAAAGATTCCTTTATCTAACTGAGTAACTTGCAATCCAAAAAAAAATCAACTCTCCAATCATTGACATGTCAAACTCATTATGTATCTCATTAGAAAAATTCATGCACAAACCATCATCTCCTCCAAAAATGATATCATCAACGAAGACTTCCACAAACAAATCTTTATCATCATCAATCTTGAAATAAAAATTACTATCAGTAGTACCTTTGTTAAATCCAAGCTTCAGTAAATACTTATCCAATCTAGCATACCAAGCTCAAGGGGCTTGTTTGAGTGCATACAATGCTTTCTTCAACTGACAAACCATATCTCCCTGATCAGTCAATTGAAATCCATCAAGTTGCTCAATATACACCTCTTCTTATAATTCACTACTTAACAATGTTGACTTGACATCCATCTGATAAATTTTGTAGTTTTTGTAAGCAACATAAGCAAGAAACAGTCCCACAGCTTCAATTCTAGCAACATGAGCAAAATTTTCTTCAAATCCAATTCCTTCCATCTGAGAGTATCCTTTGCATACTAGTCTTGCTTTATTTTTGATAACTTCACCTTGTTCATTTATTTTGTTTCTAAAGACCCATTTAGTTCCAATTACATTTTTGTCTTTAGGTCTAGGAGCAAGAATCCATGTATTCTTCTTCTCAATTTGTTGTAGTTCTTCTTTCATTGCTTTAAACCAATGTTCATCTTTACATGCTTCATTGACATTACTTGGCCCAGCCTTTGAAATTAAACAATATTCTTCTGCAATTCTTCTCCTAGTCTAGACACCTTTTTTCGTATCTCCTATAATCTGATTTTCTAAATGATTTAATCTCACATACCTTGGAGTCTTAGAGTGTTCTTGAATTTCAGGCTTTTATGATCTCTCTTTTGTGCTTTCACTATTCTCTCCTTCTTGATCTTCTTGATTCACCAAAATGATTTGAACTTGATTTGAAGTTTGACTCTTGTTTGTACTGTCATTCTGATCATCAGAATCATATCCACAGGTTCTGGAGGGTCTAGCAATGTCTTCATCAACCTTAACATTTTCACTTTCAACCATTTTATTCAATCTCTTGTTGTAGCACCGGTAGGCCTTACTCTTAGTAGAATAACCAAGAAAGATTCCTTCATCACTTCTTGCATCAAACTTTCCTATATCTTCATCTCTTTTGATATAGCATTTACTCCTAAAGATTTTGAAATATCTAACAGTAGGCTTATGACCAAACCATAGCTCAAAAGGAGTCTTACCAGTATTACCTTTGACTTGTACCTGATTGAGGATATAAATAGTGGTACAGACAACTTCTCTCCAATAGATATGAGGGAAATTTCCTTCCAACATCATAGTTCTAACAGCATCTTGAACTGTCTTGTTCTTCCTTTCTAAAACTCCATTTTGTTGAGGGGTCCACAGTGTAGACAACTGTCTCTTTATACCACATTCTTCACAAAAGGAACTAAACTCACTACAAGTGAATTCACCACCTCTATCTGATCTTAGACACTTAATCTTCAGACCTATCTCTATCTCAACCATAGCCTTAAAGATCTTGAAATTTTCTAGAGCTTCAGATTTATCCCTTAAGAAAGTAACCCACATCATCCTATAGTAATCATCAATAAGCAACATGAAGTACTTGTAACCTTGTAGAATTTTGATTCTAGCAGGACCACACAAGTCAATATGCACAAGCTCCAACAATTCATTTAAACAATGTTCTTTGCTCTGAAATAAAATTCTAGTTTGTTTTCCTAATTGACATTCCTTGCATATGGCATTAGTAGGCTTCATCAACTTAGGAAGATCTCTCACAGCCTGTTGGAAAATATGCCTCTACTTTCTAGCTTGAAATCTCTTGAAGACTTGGTATTTTCTCTTTAGTCCTGGCCTTTACTGCTTTACCGCGAGGAACAGTTAATAGAGGCATAGTTGCGCGGTTTACCACTTTACCGCGAGCCTCTATTGTTCACTCCATGGTTGGGCGGTGTTACCGCCATACCACAACGGTCTCCTCACTGTTCGGCAGTTGTACAGTGAAGGCTCAATGGTATGGAGTAGCGATTACCTCCCTACCATGGGGGTCACTTGGAGAAGGTGCAGTGGCGTGGTGAAACCATGGCGGTCGGTGTAGTCGGCTACCTCCCTATCGTGGGAGTCCTTCGATCTTGGAGTGGTGCCACGGTGTTAGCTCCTTACCACGGTGGGCTTCACATTGATTGGAAGTTACGCGATGGCTTACTGCTACACCATGGAGGTCTTTCAGCTTGAGCATGGTAGCATGATGGACATGGCAAACAACGATAGAAGCTTACCACTATACCGCAAATGCTTGTTCTTTAAGCCGTAGTGGC
The DNA here is from genome assembly GCA_007115665.2 of Sequoiadendron giganteum. Lineage (NCBI taxonomy): Eukaryota > Viridiplantae > Streptophyta > Pinopsida > Cupressales > Cupressaceae > Sequoiadendron > Sequoiadendron giganteum. The sequence goes on along the minus strand of CM021101.1, from coordinate 428,295,908 downwards.
ATGGTTGATGGCGATGGTTTAGCAAGAGGGTTGTCACCATTGTACCATGGGTGTCTTCTTTCCAGGGTGCGGTAGTGCAGTGTATACCACCTTACCGTGAGCGTATGATGGATGGTGAGTGGTGGCGCGATAAAAGGAGCTCGAGTTCTATTGACTATTTGGGTGATGGTCAAAGTGGTAGATGAATAATGCGACAACATGTGGCATGATGATATTCATTGATTTTACATCGCTGTTGTAAATCAATGTTGATTGGTTGAAATCTTTATTCTTTGGAAGTGATATATTTGTATTAAATGAATGACCTAATTCAGGAGGTTGAAGAAGTGTAGATATGTCTCTATATCCCAATTTAATGCTAGGAGGCTCGATGTGTGCTGTATTGTGGTGCACGTTATCAAAGAATGATGAAAGGCTTGTCGGTAGGGTAATTAAATACACCCTAATGGTTGTTGATTGATGTGATTGAGAGGTCGATCGGTGAAGTGTCAAAATGATCAGATCATGCAGTGAGAGTGTTGGAGCGGTATGCTAAGGCATTTCAACTATGAACACTGAGTGACACATAACTAAGAAGATGTGAACCTGAGTGGTCATGAGGTTGTGCTGGCCGAAAGGCTAGTTGAATGAGTGGGCAGGTGAAATGAAATGAATCTGCACTGTATGTCATGTGAGTTCATTGTAACAATGCGAGGACTATGTATAATGGTATTGCCTATATTCTCCAGATGGACAAGATGTAAACTTCTGAAGAGCATAGCTCTGAGATTGTATTGTAACTGTTTTATTGCTGATTAATACAATTAAGCTGAGTGTTTTGGAGGGTGGGGTTTTTTACCCAAAAGGGTTTTCCCCACATAAATTTGTGTGTCCATAAGTTTGTCTTTCATGTCATTTGATTCTGTATTTTGAATCTATGCATGTGTTGAATCTGTTATTTGTATGCATGTAATTTTCTCAGAGGCATTAATGAGTGAACCACTGTGCATGTTTCTGCTTTATGGCATAGTAGTTTGTGTCTTGGATGTGATTTGAAAATTAAATTCACTAAGGCATTGATGTTCTTAGATGTTTCATTCTAAGTTGACATGTCTTATCCCCAACAAGTGGTATTGGAGCTAGTTAAGGGAGGTTAAGGTTTGTTCATGATACCAACAAGTGGTATCAGAGCCTTCTTCTGGATGTTGGTTCTGGGTATTTCTCCTGTGAAGATTTCTTAGCTTGGCAAGCTTGAGGAAATCTGGAGGAATCGAGTGATGATTGATCCTTTGATGAGTGAAATTCCTTGATTTTTTGAGACAAAATGCAACATGAAAGACGCTAGATAATATTAGAGTTGATCATATTGTGACGATGAGGTATGAGGCTCTTGGTTGGTAGCAAATGATCCTGATACAAGGAGTGTGATTTTATGTTTATGGTTGCATTGCAGTAGAGTGTGCTTCATACTAGGTGTCTGTGTGATAGGCTTCCTAGCAGTATGGAGTTGCTTGGGTTGTTGTTTTAGCCATGGAGTATTGTTCTTATGTTGGGTGTTTTGACTTAGCATTGAAGGTGGTTTCTCTGTTACCCTGATTGCATGAAGGCTATGAAGCTGATCTCTGAGTGGTCTGGAAACTTCTGAATAGCTTGGCTCTCTCGCATGCTTGTGCATGGTTGTGGTTTTGGAATTGGTCTAGAGCAGGCCTAGAGTTCCTATTTACCTATACCTTGTACTAGCATGTTTCAGTTTCATGTTCTTTGGCTCTGAAGGTTTTCTATAGATTTTCCTAAAAATTCTATGATTTATATTCATGTTATTTTTCATTGTTTTAGTTAACCATGTTGGTTATGTGCAGAATCTTGGGTCATCCGGATGAGCAGTGGATATGGATGTGCATGGGTGTTTTAAAAACATGGTGGTCTTATAGATTTTTCACGATCAAGGAAAAACTTATGGTTATGTGGAACTATTGTTAATCTATTTCCTAGACCCTAGATTTTTGGGGTGTGACTGGATGAGATAGTTGCAATTCAACATGGTTTGAGGAGGGGTGATGTATTCTCTGCATGGGAGTTGGTATGTGATTTTTCACTCAGCATTCTTGTGGTGTTGCTTGTCGGTTTCTTAGACTATGGTACTTAAGTTGTGGATGTGATTGGCGAATCAGATCTGGGCTTGATCTGGTGTTTGAGTTAGGTTTGTCTACATTGTTGTTCTCTTTGAGATCTCAGTTTTTTAGTTTACTTTGTGATGATGGGTTTGCATTGTTGTTGTGATTAATCTTCGAGTTGTGCGGTTGGTGGATTAGCTACCTATTGGCTGCAGTGAGACAACTTGGAAGTGGACTGTCTATATTCACGAGGTTGCTTCAATGGTGGTGTAGATCTATTAGCTAGCCTTGTCTTTGGTCACTTGTGCATTGGCGTAGTTGCTTTGAGATGAGAGGATGGATGGCGTTGAGTACCTGAATAGTCAATTATGGGGACTTGTAGCATGTTTATCAGGATGTCATGGAGAGATTGGTACACATTATAGCGTAATATTTTGACAGTGATGGAGTGGTCTACGTGGTTTGGAGATCTTGGTGCTGATTGGAATTGTTGTTAGATGGACATGTTGTCGATTGTACCTGGAGGTTTTTCAGATTAGTAGATGTTTGGTCATGATGCTTGGAAAGATTGATGTCATGATTTAGTGGGAGCTTTAGCAGTGACTGTGGATTCATCACTTGGTGGTGAATGATCTTTGGTGTTGCAGATGTTTCTAGGAGGGATTCTTAGATCTTGTTGTTGCAGAAGAGTTCTTTCGCATATACAGGAACACTATTTGAAGATTTACAACATCTTGAAACCTTGGAGGATGCTTTGTAGTATTTGGCTGAGGTGTTGGTGGTTCTTGACAGGTGATGTTGGTTTAGAGCTTTTTTATTTTAAGTCATGGTGTACTTTTGTTTGCGCATTAGAGTTTTGGCATGATCCATCGCTCTTGAGACCTTCGTATGTTCGCCTGGAGCATGGGATCTCCTAAGGGGGATGGTAAGATCATGGTGTCATGATAAGTTCTTGTGTTTGGAGATTTGGCAATGGTCTGGTATTTCTCTATGTTATGGGTCCATTGGTCATATGCTTGAGAACTTAATGTTAAATGCAATTTGGAGTTTAGCATGAGATGATCAATTGCAGGTGTTCATGGATACATGGAAAATAAGGTGAGGCTGATATTCCTTTTGAGAAAGGTGTTGTTTATAGTTGAAAGTCTGAGTAGCCTACACCTTGGTTGGATGCAAGTTCAACAGAGACCAGTGAGGAGATTGCTTTTGGATGAGTTATGCTAGCTTGTATATCTTGGAGAAGCTTTTTTCTTTTTCCTTCCTTTGGCCTGCTCGGTGGTGAAGTTTATTTGAGAGGTATTTACCCATTATATCTTTCAGATATATGGTATGTTTTATCTTTCATAGATATGGATCTTGAATTGCTGCTTTAAGATTCTGGAGGATTCATAGTGGAAGGTGGACAACATAGTTCATCTCCTTGTGCTTTTGAGGACTGGTAGGAGATAGGTATATGGGTTAGTTTGATCTTCTTTGAGAGGCTTACATCCATGATTTTTTAAGTTGAATGGTTGGGTGTTGTTATGGATTTTCCTTTGGGATGTGAAGAAGATCATTCTTGACACAACTGGCATTTAGAAGTGTGTGTAGGAGGATGCTACATGTTATGATTTGTAGTTTCTCTCTAGTCTGGTTTTTCTTCCTATATGTTCGATCTCATATGACTTTAGATGTGAGATGTCTATGTGGAGACGTGATGGTCAATAGTTTGTGGTCATGTGTTGTCACTCGGGTGATGACATGGAGGTTCCTGTGCCTCTTTCTTTTGTCAGAGGTGGCAGACTTGGAAGAACTATGAAATTCTATTGAGCGAAATGATTCTTGTAGTAGGTGGTTGTAGGTTGTGCATATTAGTGTGGATGTTCCTTGGTACTACATGGTTACTTTTTCTATGTGTTGTGCTTGGTAGACTTGTTATGCCATTGATTTTTCAGATTTGGCATTACCCATGCAATGGGAGTACCTGTATGTGTTTGGTCTTCTTTGATTGGTTGGAACATGATGCTTGTATCTATGGTTGATGGGTTGGTTGTGTTGTTGGCACAAGTTTACTGATGAATATTCATTGAAGGTATGGGTGATTGGATGAAATAGCACGAGTTGTGGGTGTTGTTTTTAGTCTTGTGGGTTTGATTAGTTGGATGGTTGCAGTCAGTTTTCTAGCTGATGTTCTAGCTGATGTTCTATCTTGTTTCTGGAGAAAGTCTTCATGACTCTGTTAGTGTTTGAGAGTTTTGAAGCTATTTCTATGATGCCTTTTCTATCTGTAGGATTTGATGCTTGTGTTCTTGAGACTGGTGCATATATGCCTTGGCTCGTTCCTTTTTCGTGTGGTGGTTGGTTGGAGTTGTTTCCTGAGTTGGTGGAAATATTGGATGTTGTTGTAGGTGTCTTGGTAGGAGCATGAAAGCATTGTGTTAGGTTCTTGTGTTCGAGTTTGGAGGAAGCCAGTAAGTCTTCGTCAAGTGGGAGATTGTTGGAAAATATGCCTCTACTTTTTGGCTTGAAATCTCTTGAAGACTTGGCATTTTCTCTTCAGTCCTAGCCTTTACCGCTTTACCACAAGGAATAGTCAATAAAGGCATAGTTGCATGGTTTACCACTTTACCACGAGCCTTTGCTGTTCATTCCGTGCTTGGGAAACATTACCACCATAATATGGTGGTCTCCTCAGTGTTTGGCAGTTGCGCGGTGAAGGCTCAATGGTCTGGCATAGCGGTTACCTCCCTACCATGAGAGTTGATTGGAGAAGGTGTGGTGGCACGGTGAAACTATGGTGGTCGACGCAGTTGGGTACCTCCCTACCGCGGGAGTCCTTCGATCTTGGAGCGGTGTCATAGTGTTACCTCCTTACTGTAAGGGGCTTCATGTCGACTAGCGGTGGCTTACCACTACACCGTGGAGGTCTTTCAGCTTGAGCATGATAGCACAGTGGACATGGCAGACAACGATAGAAGCTTACCACTATATCGCGGAGGCTTGTTCTTTAAGCCATAGTGGCATGGTTGACACCAACAGTTTGGCAAGTGGGTTGTCACCGCTATACCACAAGTGTCTTCTTTCTAGGGCATGGTAGTGGAGTGTATACCACCTTACCCCGAGTGTATGATGGATGGCGAGTGGTGGCGTGGTAAAAGGAGCTCAGGTTCTGTTGACTATTTGGGTGATAGTCAAAGCGGTGGACGAATAATGTGATGACACATTGAATGATGATATTCATTGATTTTACATCGCTATTTTAATTCAACGTTGATTGGCTGAAAGCTTTATTATTTGGAAGTGATATATTTGCCTTAAATGAATGATCTAATTTAGGAGGTTGATGGAGTGTAGATATGTCTTTGTATCCCGATTTAATGTTGGGCGGCTTGATGTGTGCTACATTGCAGTACACGTTATCAGAGAATGATGGAAGGCTTGTCAACAGGGTAATTAAATACACCCTAATGGTTGTTGATTGATATGACTGAGAGGTTGATCGATGAAGTGTCAAGACGATCATATTGTGTAGTGAGAGTGTTGGAGTGGTATGCTAAGGCATTGTAACTGTGAACACTGAGTGACACAGAAATGACAAGATGTGAACTTGAGTGGCCATGAGGCTGTGCTAGCCGAAAGGCTGGCTGAATGAGTGGGCTAGTGAAATGAAATGAATCTACATTGTATTTCGTGTGAGGAAATTGTAACAGTACAAGGATTCTTTATAATGGTATTGCCTGTATTATCCAGATGGACAATATGTAAAATTCTGAAGAGCATAGCTCTGAGATTGTATTGTAACTATTTTGTTGCTGATTAATACAATTGAGTTGAGTGTTTTGGAGGGTGGGGTTTTTTACCCGGAAGGGTTTTCCCCATGTAAATATGTGTTTCCATAAGTTTATCTTTCATGTCATTTGATTTTGTAGTCTGAATCTATGCATGTGTTGAATCTGTTATTTGTATGCATGTACTTTTCTCAGAGGGATTAATGGGGGAACCATTGTGCCTATTTCCACTTTATGGCATAGTAGTTTGTGTCTTGGATGTGATTTGAAAATTAAATTCACTAAGGCACTGTTGTTCTTATATATTTCATTCTAAGTTGACACGTCTCATCCCCAACACAACTTGTGAGGAAATTATCTTGATAATATTGTCAAATTTTACATGACACATTCTTCTATGCCATAACCAACTTTCATCAACCTGAGCAATTAGAAAACTTTTATTAGGAGTGTTCAGATGAAAGATGTTACCTTTTATTTTAGTACCTGAAGCAATCACATTTCCAAAACTTCCTAGTATGCTACACTTTCCATCTTTGAATTGAAGATTGTATCCCTTATCAACCATCCATCCAACACTTAAAAGATTATGCTTCAAACCTTCAACATAAAGAACATCATCAACATTATGCTTACCATCAAAAGAAATACATCCTCTGCCATGGATTATACCACCATTGTTATCACCAAATCTTACAACACCACCATCATACTTCTCCAAGCTTAAAAATTTACTTTTATCACCTTTCATGTGATGTGAACATCCACTATCAATTACCCATTCATATTTTTCTTCAACTCGAGTAGCTAGAGCTTTCTCCACATTTGTACAACTAGCAGATTCAATAGACATATGTTTATTTTCCTTGATAGGAACAAAAACAAACTCATCTTCACTTACATTCCCTTTGTTAGATTCATCATCTGTCACACCTTCATCAACATCATAATAACACTTCTTTTGAAATTTAGGCTTGTAAGGTCTTGGCTTAGGAACTCTTTCTAGACACCTTGATGCAAAATGACCTATCTTATTGCAAGAAAAACATTTTATAGGCAACTTTCCTTTATACTTACCTTCTCCTCTGGCTTCCCTTTTGACAATAAGTACTTCAAGTTGTTGGACGTTGTGGTTACATTGCTGATATGTGGTTGTCATTGATGTCAACACTATTAGCATTGGTGATTCTAAAGGCTGTATATGTCGAGGATATTAAAAAAATTGTAATAAATATATTGCAGGCAACTAGTGAAGCTGAGAAGGTCAGAATGTTGGAAAGTTGTGAATGTTGAGTTTCTGGTGGTGCACACTAAAGGGATTGTTGTTAAATCTATCTAGTATGTTGTCTAAAAGTCTCAATGGTATGCATCAAGATTTGAGGAAGTTATGAAGTTCTATGTGTCTACAATTATTTAGTTATTGTAGCAGGTGTTCTCAGAAGAAGAGGATGAAATTATGGTAATTTCAGTTGTTGCGCATGTACCTGTGACGTTCATGGATGATTCTAGATCATGCTCTATCCTTGTTGTATGTCCACATTGATCGGAGTGTTCGTGATCGAAGATTTTTTTGATGTGTGCTCGAGTTTTCATGTTCTTGGCCAACATGATGGTGGTAGCATGTTGTGGATCCATGAGGATTAATATTTTATTGTTTTGTGTGTTCGAAGGTTTTTTTTTGGGTCCTCACTATGTTGTGACTGACTTGTGTTGGTGTGCATTAAGATTTATTCAGCTATTGAGGCCGACAGTTGTAATTCATTATTTATTTGTGGCTGGAAAAGTAGTTTATATAAATCTATGTGGCGCATATATAAGAGCAATTTTTTACTCATTTTGAAGTGTGCTCAAGGTATTCTCGGTGTGTGCAAGCAATGTAAATGTGCAAATAAAGGTCAAATCATTCAGGAGCATAGCAGAGTGTGAAAGAGGTTGAGCAGAGTGTGGAAGAGTGTGTACAAGTTTTTGTGTGCCTAACCGAAACTATAATCAGGATTTTGTATAAGCTAATTTCTCAGTTCAAACTCATCAGATGGATTTAATCTGATTATTGTATGTAAGGAAGTGAGCCTTCCTCTGAGCACTGTGTTGTAGGAAGTGTGCCTAAATGCAAGTGAATTCATTTTTCATTATTCATTATACTTCTAATAGGGTATAATCTTGTGGACTAACATCCACCATGGTTTTTCCCCTAATAGGGTTTCCACGTATAAAATCTTGGTGTTCACGTGTCTCTGATGTATTTTGATTTATGCTTGAATTGTTAATTATCTGATCTGATATTTAAGGTTGATTAATGTTGAATAAGTTTGATTTTGGTAACAAATGATTCACCCCCCCTCTCAGCTATCTATCCTTATTTTCCAATAATTGGTATCAGAGCTTGTTCCTCTGAAGAAGCCTAACAGCTTGAGGTGATCCAAGATGACATCATATAAGAAGGATAGTCCCAGATTCGATGGTAAAAATTACTCTTTATAGAAAGTCATAATGGAGTGTCATTTGAAGTGCATTGGAGAACCCTTCTAGAAGATTACACAAAGTGCATATAGTATTCCTCAGAATGGTCCCTCCTCTAAAGATGAGATCAAGCAAGAAAAAGCTAATACCAGGGCTATTGAAGCATTGTTGAGTGCTTTGAAAAATTCAGAGATGAAAAATGTGTTAGGATTGAAGACTGCATATTAGATCTGGAAAAAGTTGGAAATATTGTATGAAGGAGATGCACTAGTGAAAAGTGCTAAGCTAAAAAATTTAAAAGGCAAGTGGGAAGCCATGAAAATGAGTGAAGATGAGAACATCCTCTCTTTTTCTCAAAAGATAAATGAACTAGTGATGAGCATTAGATGTTTCGTTGGAACCTTGGATGAAGAATAAATTATGGCTAAGATACTTAGATTTGTGCCTCCCTCCTACAAAGCAAGATCTCATGCTATTGATGAACTCAGGATAGTGACAAATGTGACAAGAGACATGATGATTAGAAAAATTGCTGCCTTTGAGTTAAGTGAATTTGGTGAATCTACTCCATAGACCGAGTTTGCATTCAAAGCTACTGTATCCAAAAAATCCAACAAAGATACAATCTAGGAGAGAGTTCCAAAAGGACATTCAAATATGAAGATGAGATGAAAAATATTGAAGATGAAGAAACAAATTAGAAGAACTGGAAGCATTGATTGTGAAAAGAGAAGCCAGAGGTTATGGTAAGTACAAAGGAAAGCTACCTATCAAATGTTTTTCTTGCAGTAAAATAGGTCATTTTGCATCAAGATGTCCTGAAAGAGTTTCTAAGTACAAGCCTGAGAAGACTAGATTTCAAAGGAAATGCTATTATGCTAAAGAAGGTGTAACTGATGAAGAATCTGATAAAGAAACTAGAAATGAAGATGAATGGGTATTCATTGCTATCAAATAAAATGGTTAGGTGTCCACTGAATCTACTATTAATGTGAATGTTGAGAAAGCTCTCGTAGAAAAAATTGAAGAAAAAGATGAGTGGGTAATTGATAGTGTATGCTCACATCATATGACTGGTGAAAAAATAAAGTTTGTAAGCTTGGAAGACTATGATGGTGGTGTTGTAAGATTTGGAGACAACACTTCTGGTGTGATTCGTGGCAGAGGCACTATTTCTTTTGGCGGAAAGCACAATAATGATAATGTTCTTTATGTAGAAGGCTTAAAACATAACTTGTTAAGTTTTGGACAGATGGTAGAGAAGGGTTACAATCTTCAATTCAAGGATGGGAAGTGCAGAATAAGGGGAAGTTCTGGAAATATTATTGCTTCAGGTACAAAGACAAAAGGTAATATCTTTCATTTGAGTGATGCTAGTGAAAGTTGTTTAATTTCTCATATTGATGTAAGTTGGTTATGGCATAGGAGGTTGTGTCATGTGAACTTTCATAACATTATCAAGATAAGCTCTACTCAAGCAGTAAGAGATCTTCCTAAGTTAGTGAAGCCCACTAACACTATGTGTAAGGAATGTCAGATGGGAAAGCAGAAAATAAATTCTTTCCGGAGCAAACAATATAGCTCTAATAGAGTACTAGATTTGATACACACTAATCTATGTGGTCCATCCAAAATCAGAAGTCTACAAGGTGAAAGGTATTTTATGTTGCTCATTGATGATTATTATAGAATGATATGGGTTGCTTTCTTAAGAGAAAAACATGAAGCATTAGAAAAGTTCAAAAGCTTCAAAGCTATGGCAGAAAATGAGATAGGTCAAAATATCAAATGCCTAAGGTCAGACAGAGGTGGTGAATTCACTTCCCGAGAATTCAATTCTTTTTGTGAAGAATATGAAATCCAAAGATAGCTATATGCTCCCCGGACCCCTCAACAAAAATGGAGTTGTTGAAAGAAAGAACATAACCATTCTAGACAATGCTAGAACCATGCTAGAAGAAAATTTTCCTCATTTTTACTAGAGAGAAGCTGTAAGTACTGTTGTGTATACCATTAATAGGGTGAATGCCAACAATAATCTGGTAAGACACCTTTTGAGCTATGGTTTGGTTATAAGCCTATTGTCAAGTATTTCAAAAAAATTGGAAGCAAATGCTACATCAAGAGAGATATGATATAGGCAAGTTTGATGCTAGAAGTGACGAAGGAATATTTTTGGGTTACTCTAGTAAAAACAAAGCTTACCAGTGATTTAATAAGAGGTTAAAGAAAATCGTTGAAAGTGCGAAATTCAAAGTTGATGAAGATATTGGTAGACCATCTAGATGTAGTGGATATGATTCGCATTATCAATATGATAGTGCTAACAATGGGAATGATGTTCAGGCACAAAATCAATTTCAAATTGTTTCAGTGAACCAAGGGAATCAAGAGGGAAAGACTAGCAGAAGTGCAGAAGAAAGAACACAAGAACAAGAAGTCAAAGAAAATCCTAAAACTCCCAAGTATGTAAGGAGAAATCACTCTGACAGTCAAATCATAGGAGATAAGAGCAAAGGTGTGCAAACTAGAAGAATAATTTTAGAAGAGTATTTTCTAATTTCCAAAGTTGATCCTAGCAATATCAATGAAGCATGCAAAAATGAATATTGGATGGAATCCATGAAAGAAGAACTAATGCCGATAGAGAAAAATGATACATGGGATCTTGTTCCTAGACCTCAGAACAAAAATGTGATTGGAACCAAATGGGTTTTTTAAAATAAGATGAATGAGCAAGGTGAGGTAGTTAGAAACAAAGCAAGACTAGTTTGCAAAGGATACTCACAAATGGAAGGTATTGATTTTGAAGAAACCTTTTCCCCTATTGCTAGAATTGAACCTATAAGATTATTTCTTTCTTATGCTACTTTCAAGAATTAAAAAGTCTATTAGATGGATGCAAAGTCAACATTTCTAAATGGTGAGCTAGAAGAAGAAGTATATGTTGAACAACCGTATGGATTTCAACTGACTAACAAAGAAAATATGGTATGTCAATTGAAGAAAGCTCTATATGGACTCAAGCAAGCTCCTAGAGCTTAGTATGCTAGATTGGATAAATAGTCATTGAAACTTGGATTCAATAAAGGTACTACTGACAACAATCTATATTTCAAGCTGGATCAGAATAAAGAATTGATCATTGAAGTCTTTGTTGATGACATTATTTTTGAAGGTGATGATGATTTGTGTATGAAGTATTCTGATGAAATGAAAAGTGAGTTTGAAATGTCAATGATAGGAGAGCTGAAATTTTTTTGGGGATTGCAAATCACTCAATTAGATGATAGAATTTTTATATCTCAGTATAAGTATGTGAAAGACCTACTGAAAATGTTTGGTATGGAAGATTCAAAGCCATTTGGTACACCTATGGTAACCGAAACTTACACATAATGATGATTCTCCTAAAGCCAATCAAACAAGATATAGGTCAATTATTGGTGGATTACTCTATTTGACACAGACCAGGCCAGATATAATGAATGTTGTATACATAGTTGCTAGATATCAAGTTGATCCTAAAGAGTCTCATGTGACTGCTGTGAAAAGAATTTTCAGATACCTGAAAGGGATAGTTGATCTTGGTCTCTGGTATCCTAGGAATGACAATCTTATCCTAAGCGCTTTCACTGATGTTGATTGGGCAGGATATGTGGATGACAAGAATAGTACTAGTGGCAGTGCATACTTCTTAGGGAAGAAGTTGGTATCTTGGATAAGCAAAAAGTAGAACTCCATTTCATTGTCTACTGCTGAGGCATAATATATTGTTGCTGCAAACAATTGTACTCAAGTATTGTGGATGAAGCAAATGTTGAGAGATTTCAAAATTGAGTATGAAGAACCCATTGCCATATTCCATGACAATTCAAGTGCCATAAAAATTTCCAAGAATCTTGTGTTGCATTCAAAGACAAAGCATATATCCATCAAATATCACTTCTTGAGAGATAAATTAAGTGACAAAGAAGTTAGATTGGAGTAGATACCTACCAAGGAGAAAATTGTAGACATCTTTACTAAGCCATTGCCTAAGGATAATTTTGAGTACCTCAAAGGAAAGTTAGGGGTAATTTCCCCTCTTGATCAGAACTAAGAGATGCAAGTATTTGCATCAGTCTGTGAATTCATAGCCATATCCTATTTCAGATTGATATTGTGGTGGTTGCTACTCAGGGGGAGTAGTCAAATGATTCAAATATGTGATCAAAATATGTGTACCTTTGCCATTGATGTCAAAGGGGGAGAAGAAAAATGTGAAAAACATGGGAGAAGAAGGAATCAAGAAAAGAGTGCACAATCTAAGGGGGAGATTGTTGGAAAAGAGCTAGTTGGGTTGATGGCATTATTTTTCACATCATGTGTTGCCATCAATACCAAATGGGGAGATAGTTGGATGTTGTGGTTGCATTGCTTATATGTGGTTATCATTGATGTCAACACTATTAGTATTGGTGATTTTGAAGGCTGTATATGTCGAGGATATTGAAAAAATTGTAATAAATATATTGTAGGAAACCAGTGAAGCTGAAAAGGTCAGAATGTTGGAAAGTTGTGAACGTTGAGTTTTTGGTGGTGCACACTAAAGGGATTGTTGTTAAATCTATCTAGTATGTTGTATGAAAGTCTCAGTGGTATGCATCAAGATTTGAGGAGGTTATGAAGTTCTATGTGTCTACAATTATTTAGTTACTGTAGCGGGTGTTCTTGGAAGAAGAGGATGAAATTATGGTAATTTTAGTTGTTGCACGTGTACCTGTGACATTCATGGATGATTCTAAAGTTTCCCTGATCAGATATTTTTCCGATGTGTGCTCGATTTTTCATGTTCTTGGTCGACATGATGGTGGTAGCGTGTTGTGAATCCATGAGGATTAATATTTTATTTTTTGGCATGCTTGAAGGTGTTTTTTTTGGGTCCTCACTATGTTGTGACCGACTTGTGTTGGTGCGCATTAAGATTTATTCATGTATTGAGGCCGACAGTTGTAATTCATTAGTTATTTGTGGCCGACAAAGTAGTTTATGTAAATCTATGAGGTGGATATATAAGAGAGATTTTTTACTCATTTTGAAGTGTTCTCAAGGTATTCTAAGTGTGTGCAAGCGATGTACATGTGTCAATAAAGGTCAAATCATTCAGGAGCATAGCAAAGTGTGAAAGAGGTTGAGCAGAGTGTGGAAGAGTGTGTAGAAGTTTTTGTGTGCCTAACCAGAACTGTAATCAAGCTTTTGTAGAAGCTAATTTCTCAGTTCAAACTCATCAGATGGATTTAATCCGATTATTGTATGTAAGATAGTGAGCCTTCCTCTGAGTAGTGTGATCTAGGTAGTGTGCTTGAATGCAAGTGCATTCATTTTTCATTCTTCATTATACTTCTAACAGGGTATAATCTTGTGGAATAACATCCACCATGGTTTTTCCCTTAACAGGGTTTCCATGTATAAAATCTTGGTGTTCATGTGTCTCTGATGTGTTATTGATTTATTCTTGCACTGTTATTTATTAGATATGAGATTTACGGTTGATTAATGTTGAATAAGTTTGATTTTGGTAAAAAATGATTCACCCCCCATCTCTCAGCTTTCTATCCTTGTTTTGCCAACACAAGCTCATTCAATTCTCTTTCTTCTTCTTCAATCTATCTCATTTCTTCCTCATACCTGAATACCTTTCTAAAAGAACTTTCACCCGGATCATATCTCTGCTTGTCTCTCCTGAAAGTAGTAGCTTTAAATAAAAAAAATTTCTTAGGAGGGGCATCACCGAATTCACTCAACTCAAAAGCATTAATTTTACCAACCAACATATCTCTGGTTACATTTGTCATAGTCTGAAGCTCATCAATAGTTGTAGATTTAACTGTGTATGTAGTAGGCATGGATCTAAGCACTTTAGCAACAATCTCTGATTCATCTAACTGTCCACCAGAACATCTGATGCCACACACAAGTTCATTCACTATTTGCATGAACGTAGAAATATTTTTATAATCACCCATTTTCAACATTTCATATTTCCCTTTTAGACTTTGTAGCTTAGCAATATTTACATTTGCATCACCTTCATACAAGGTTTCCAACTTTTTCTAGATCTCATAAGCAGTCCTTAGTTCCATAACATTCGTCATCTTAGAATCAATCAAGGCACTCAACAATGCTTTGTTAGCTCTGATATTATATTCAACATCCCTAATATTAGTAGTAGTAGGACCATTCCAAGGAATAACATACCTATTAATTATAATGTTCCAGTAGGATTCACCAATGCATCTCAGATGACACTCCATTCAAGTCTTCAACAAAGAATAATTTGTTCCTTCAAATCTCAGACTATCCTTCTTGTATGTCGCCATCCCGAATCACATCAAGTTGTTAGACTTCTTCCAAGGAACCTGCTATGATACCAATTGTTGGCAAGACAAGGCCAGACAACTAAGAGGGGGGGTGAATAAGTTGTCACAAAATTTCAAACTTATTAAACTTATTAACCTTTATTTTCAAATTAGATTAATAACAGTGAAAGCATGAATTGACAACACATCAGAAACACACATAAGACCAATATTTTTTGCATAGAAACCTTGTTAGGGTAAAAACCATGGTGGAGGTTAATCCACAAGTTATACCCTATTAAAAGTATAAGAAGAATAAATGAGGAATGCACATACATTCAAACACACTGCCTAGAGCTCACTGCTCAAAGGGAGACTCATTGTCTTATAGAAAACATTCAAATTAAATCCATCTGAAGCATTTGAACTGAGAAAGTAGCAGTTGCTAATGCTTGAGTACAGTTTCGGTTAAACACCTGAACACTTCTTCACTCTCTTTCACTCTTCTTCACACTTTGTTCTGCCTTCAAATGATCTAAACCTTTTTTGCACATAGCACTCACACACTTCACATTGCACACACATCTCAAATAAATAAAAAACACATATATATCTGCAACAAGAAATTGCATTGCTTCATGTCAGCTTCAACAAAATAATAGAATGAATGCAAATTGTTGGCCCAAAACAATAAAGATTATCAATGTGCATCAACCAAGGTCAGCTACAACATAGTAGAGACCCAAAACAATGTCCTCAAACACAAAACACCTTCAAATATTCTTCCTCGAAGATCCACAACACGCTTCAATCACCTTGTCAGACATGAAAATGAAAAACATGAACATGCAAGAGAAAATCTCAAATCGCGAGCATAATGATCAATGTGGATGTGAAACACAAATAGAACATGATATAGAAATTTCATGAATACCATAGTAACATATGCAATAACTCTGGTTTCTAGAATCACATTATCTTCTTCCATGAACACCATTTATAGTAACAAATAACTGTCAGAATATAGAAACTCATAACTTGCTCAAATCTTCATGCACACCTCTGAAACTTTCAGAGTAGAAACTAGATAGTCTTGAAAACAAACCCTTTAATCTGTAACATCTAACCATCAACACACTGAACTTCCCATCATACTGATCTTTACTGCTTCACAGACAGCCTGCAACATATTTTATTACAATTTTCTCAATATCCTCGACATATATAATCTTAAAGACATTAATGCTAATAGTGTTGACATCAATGATAACCACATATCAACAATACAACCACAACATCAAACACTTGTGTGTGGTATCAGATGTGCTAGTGGATAGTTGTAAGAAGCAAAGATTATTGCTAAAGTGCTTAGATCCTTGCTTGTTGCATACAAAGTAAAAGCTATAGCTATTGATGAACTCTGAATTGAGACAAATGTAACCAGAGATATGTTAGTTGGTAAACTTACTGCCTTTGAGCTGAGTGAATTCGGTGATGCCATTCCTAAGATATAATCTGCATTCAAAGCTACTACTTCTAGAAGAGACAAGAAAAGATATGATCCAGGTGAAAGTTCTTCTAGAAAGGTATTCAAGTATGAGGAAGAAATGAGACAAATTTAAGAAGAAGAAAGATAATTGAATGAGCTTGAAGCACTTATTGTCAATAGGGAAGCCAGAGGAGAAGGTAAGTATTAAAGGAAATTGCCTATTAAATGTTTTCCTTGCAATAAGATAGTTCATTTTGCATCAAGGTGTCCTGAAAGAGTTCCTAAGCCGAGACATAACAAGCCTAGACTTCAAAGGAAGTGTTATTATGCTGGTGATGAAGTTGTTACAAATGACGAATTTGATAAAGGGAATATAAGTGAAGATGAGTTTATGTTTATTTATATCAAGGAAAATAATATTGTCTTCTGAATCTACTAGTTGTACAAATGTGGAGAAAGCCCTAGCTTCTCGAGTTGAAGAGAAGGATGAATGGGTAATTGATACATGATGCTCACATCACATGACAGGTGATAAAATAAAATTTGTAAGGCTAGAAAGTTATGGTGGTGGTGTTGTAATATTTGGTGACAACAATGGTGGTATAATCCATGGTAGAGGATGTATTTCTTTTGATGGTAAGCATAATACTAATGATGTTCTTTATGTTGAAGGTTTGAAGAATAATATTTTGAGTGTCAGATAGATGGTTGATAAGGGATACAATCTTCAATTCAAGGATGGAAAGTGTAGAATATTGGGAAGTTTTGGAAATGTGATTGCTTTAGGTACAAAAATAAAAGGTAACATCTTCCATCTGAATGATGCTAGTAAAAGTTGTTTGATTGCTCAAGTTGATGAAAGTTGGTTGTGGCATAGGAGAATATCTCATGTAAAATTTGAAAATATTATCAAGATAAGTTCTACTCAGGAAATGAGAGATCTTCCTACGTTGGTAAAACCTACTAATGTCATATGCAAGGAATGTCAGTTAGGAAAGCAAACTAGAATTTCATTATGAAGCAAACAACATTGTTCAAATGAATTGTTGGAGCTTGTGCATACTGACTTATGTGGTCTTGCTAGAATCATAAGTTTAAGGAAAGGTATTTTATGTTACTCATTGATGATTACTCTATATTGATGTTGGTTACTTTCTTAAGGGAGAAATTTGAAGCTCTAGAGAAGTTCAAGATTTTTAAGGATATGGTTGAGACAAAGACAATTCTAAAGATTAAGTGTTTGAGATCAAATAGAGATGGTGAATTCACTTTCGGTGAGTTTAATTCTTTTTGTGAAGTGCATGGGATAAAAAGACAATTATCTGTACCACAAACTCCTCAACAAAATTGAGTTATGGAAAGGAAGAGCAAGACAATTCTAGATGTTGCTAGGACTATGATGCTTGAAGGAAATATCCCTCATATCTATTGGAGTGAAGCTGTGAGTACTGTTGTTTATATCCTCAATCGGGTACAAATCAAAGGTGATACTGGTAAGACCTCTTTTGAGCTATGGTTTCATCATAAGCCTATTGTTAGATATTTCAAAATCTTTGGGGGTAAATGCTATATCAGAAGAGAAGAAGATATATAAAATTTTGATGCTATGAGTGATGAAGGAATCTTTCTTGGTTATTCTACTAAGATTAAGGCCTACCGGTGCTACAACAAGAGATTAAGGAAAATGGTTGAAAGTGAAAATGTTAAGGTTGATGAAGACATTGCTAGACCATCCAAAACCTATGGATATGATTCTAATGATCAAAATGACAATACAAACAAAGGTTAGACTTCAAATTAGGTTCAGATAATTTGAGTGAATCAAGAAAATTAAGAGGTAGGAGAAACTAGTGAAAGTGCAGTAGAACGATCACAAGAGCCTAAAATTCAATAACATCCTAAGACTCGGAGGTATGTGAGGTTAAACCATTCAGAAAATCAGATTATAGGTGATAAGAACAAAGGTGTCCAAACTAGGAGAAGAATTGCAGAATAGTACTATTTGATTTCAAAGACTGAGCCTACCAATGCCAATGAAGCATGCAAAGATGAACACTGGATAGAGGCAATGAAAGAAGAATTACAAAAAAATGAAAAGAATTGAAAAGAAGAATACATGGGCTCTTGTTCCCAGATGTAAGGAAAAAAATGTAATTGGAACTAAATGGGTCTTTGGAAACAAATTGAATGAACAAGGTGAAGTTATCAAAAATAAAGCAAGATTGGTGTGTAAAGGATATTCTCAAATGGAGGGAATTGACTTTGAAGAGAATTTTTCCCCTGTTGCTAGAATTGAAGTTGTGAGACTATTTCTTGCTTATACTGCTTACAAAAATTACAAGGTTTATCAAATGGATGTTAAGTTAGCATTTCTTAATGGCGAATCGAATGAAGAGGTGTATTTCGATGAACTTAATGGATTTCAATTGACTGATCAAGGAGATATAGTTTGTCGGTTGAAGAAAGCATTGTATAGACTCAAGCAAGCCCCTAGAGCTTGGTATGCCAGATTGGACAAGTATTTGTTGAATCTTGGATTTGACAAAGGTACTACTAATAGCAATCTGTATTTCAAAATTGATGATGATAAAGATTTGATTGTGGAATTATTTGTTGATGATATCATTTTTGGAGGAGATGATGGGTTGTGCATGAATTTTTCCTATGAGATGCAAAATGAGTTTGAGATGTCAATGATTGGAGAGATGAAATTATTTTTGGGATTGAAAATTACTCAGTTAGATGAAGGGATCTTTATATCTTAGTCCAAATATGTGAGAGAATTGATAAAGAAATTTGGTATGGAATATTCAAAGCCAGTCGGTACACCCATGGTGACCGAATGTAGGTTGATAACAGATGATGATTCTCCGAAGGAAAATCACACTAGATACAAATCAATGATTGGTGGATTGCTTTATTTGACTCAAAATAGACCTGATATCATGAATGTTGTATGCATTGTTGCAAGATTTCAAGCCGATCCTAAGGAATCTCACGTGACAGCTATGAAGAGAATTTTCAGATACTTGAAGGGAACAATTGATTTTGGCCTGTGGTATCCTAAAGATGATGATATTACTTTGAGTGCCTTTACTGATGCTGATTGGGTAGGAGATGTAAATGACAAGAAAATTACTAGTGGTGGTACATTTTTTCTTGGGAAAGAAGTTGATTTCATGGATAAGTAAAAAACATAATGCCATTTCTTTATCTATTGCAGAGGCTAAATACATTACTGCTACTAACAATTGTACTCAGGTATTGTGGATGAAGAAAATGTTGAAAGATATCAGAGTTGTGTATAATGAACCTACTGTCATATTCTCTGATAATTCAAGTGCAATTAACATTTCTAAGAATCTGGTGTTGCATTCAAAAACCAAGCACATATTTATCAAATATCACTTTTTGAGAGACAAGGTGAGTGATAAGAAAGTTAGATTGGAGTATGTTCCTACTAAGAAACAGATTGCAAACATCTTTACCAAGCCTTTGCCTAAGGATACTTTTGATTATCTTAGAGGGAATTTAGAGGTGATTAACCCTCCTAATCAGAACTAAGATGCAATACATTGCATCAATCCATGCATTTAATAGTCATATCTTGATTCAGATTGATGTTGTGGTGGTTGCTACTCACGGGGGAGTAGTCAGATGATTCAGATATGTGGTTTAGAGCTTGTGTGTATCTTTTTCATTGATGTCAAAGGGGGAGAAGAGTAATGTGAAAAACTCTTAAAGAATTAAGGAGGAGAAGAGCAATGTGAAAAACTAAGGTGAAGAAGTCATGAGTCAAAACCTAAGGGGGAGTAAATGTTGGAGTTAGTTGCATTGATGGTGTTTTTCACATTATGTGTTGCCATCAATTCCAAAGGGGGAGATTGTTGGATGTTGTGGTTTTGTTGCTGATATGTGGTTGTCATTGATGTCAACACTATTAGCATTAATATCTTCTAAGACTGTATATGTCAAGGATATTGAGAACATTGTAATAAAATATGTTGTAGGTTGTCTATGAAGCAGTGAAGATCAGTATGATGGAAAGTTCAGTACGTTGATGGTGAGAAGTTGTAGTTTAAAGGGTTTCTTTTTAGGTGTATCTAGTTTATCCTCCAAAATTTATAGAGGTGTGCATGAAGATTTGAGCAAGTTATGAGTTTTTGTATTTCAAAAGTTATTTTGTTACTGTAGTTGGTGTTCCTAGAAGAAGATAATGTGATTCTGGTAATCTGAGTTGTTGTGAATGTTACTATGGTGTTTGTGGATTTTTATAATCATGTTCTATTTGTGTTGCACATCTATATTAATCGTTGCGCTCGTGATCCAATATTTTCTCTTCTGTGTTCATGTTTTTCATGTTCATGGCCAAAAGGGTGATTGTAGCGTGTTGTGGATCTTTGAGGAATTATCTTTGAAGGTGTTTTGTGTTCGCGGATATTGTTTTGGGTCTCCACTATGTTGTGGCCGACCTTGGTGGATTCACATTGATAATCTTTATTGTTTTGGGTTGACAATTTGTATTCATTTTGTTATTTTGTTGAAGCCAACATGAAGCGATGTAATTCCTTGTTGCAGATATATATAAGCAATTATTTATTCATTTTAATGTGTGAAAGTAAGAAGTGTGTGAATGTTATGTGTTAATAAGGCTCAGATCATTTGAAGGTAGAGCAAAGTGTGAAGAAGAGTAAATAAGAGTAAATAAGTGTTCATGTACTTAACTGAAACTGTAATCAGGCATTAGTAGATGCTACTTTCTCAATTCAAAATTCAGATGGTTGTAATCCAAATGTTTTTGTATGACTGTGAGTCTTCTTTTGTATTTGAGTAGTGAGCTCTAGGTACTGTGTCTAAATTCATGTGCATTCCCAATTTATTCTTCTTATACTCTTGATAGGGTATAAACTTGTGGCCTGACCTCCACCATGGTTTTTCCCCTAATAGGGTTTCCACGTAAAAATCTTGGTGTTATGTGTGTTTCTGATGTGTTGTTGATTTATGCTTTCATGGTTATTAATTAGATCTAAGAATAAGGTTTAATAAGTTTAATAAGTTTGAAATTTTGTGACAACTAATTCACCCCCCCCTCAGTTGTTTGCCCTTGTGTTGTCAACATATTTTATGAGAAAACGGTGTAATTTTCCCATTTTGAGACACAATTATGGAGTTGTTTCTTATGCATGTCATTACATGTCTAATTTGAGTTTATTTATGGTTTTATGATAATATTACACCATTTGGGTTGTGTTTGGATCATTTGATTTAAGTTTCTATTTGTTGTTGTAATAACATAGTGTGGTATGCAAACACTGCATTTTTGGGGTCTTAAATATAATTCCTTTGAAATTTGATTTTAATTTTTGGTCTGGTTGAAGGGATAATTATATCTTATTTGATAAGGTGTTTTTTAATTATTTTGAGTGTGTGTTCCCTCTTACATCAGTGGTATCAGAGTAAGAGTTCCTGAGTGTGCAGGCAGAGTGTTGAATGTGAGGCAGTTTGCACCAAGACTTGAGGGCTGGTGTGAGTGAAATTTTTCTTGCAGATGTATGTATAAGTTGCAAGAGGAAATACTTAGAGTATTTGAGAAGCTGAGATTCTTGTGGTTATGAAAATATCGCCGAGTGTGAGGCAGTTTACAATAGAACCTAAAAGTCTTGAAGATTTGTAAACATATCACTGAATGTGAGGCAGTTTACATATGTAAAACTTGAGGGTTTGAAGATTTGTGTTGTCAAAGCTTTGAGAGTGTGGAATTTTTTTGAAGAAATTCCCAAAAAGAAAGGAACAATTTTTTTCATATTTGTGTATGTAGGAGAAAATATTGCATTATGCTTTGAGGATAGTATGAAAGAAAAGAGAAAAGGTGAAGTTGCAGAGGTTGAAGGAAAGAAAGAGGAAATTATAGTAGTTGATGAGACTCCTTTGGAGGACAATAATGAATTGGAAAGTGAAGATGTGAGTAAAGAAGATAATTTAATAATGCATATTGAAGTAGTTGAAAGAGAATGGAATGAGTTGATTCCATGTGGAACAAATGTTTCAACAAAAGGTGAGGTAAAATCAAATTTTAATGTTTTCTTTGATGAAGATAGGAATATAGAAATGGAGAAATTTGTTGTAGCAGTGAAAGGAACTAAGGTAAAAAATAAAATTTAAATGTTATTATGAAGATGGATTTGAGGATAATTAGGTTGTAGTAGAGGAGAATATTTATTCATATTTTATTAAATTTGAGAATGATGATGATTTTCATATTGTGAAGAGTTAGTTTAGAAGGATTTTTTAGTGGTGTATGGTATGCAGAGAAAGATTTGTATGGTGTTACAGAGTTAAGTTTAGGTGAATTTGGGTGGAGGTGGATGGGTTATGGTGGGTTGAATCCAACAATATTAGAGGAGAGTGATATTTTCATTTGGATGAGGTATTCAGTCTATGGTGGAATTGATTCCACATTCAGGAGGTTGAGTGCAGAGAAGAGTTGTCGAAGGAGAAGGATGCTTATTCTGGTTAGGTGTTGGAAGATAAGGAAGAAGAACAAATTAGAAGTATCTATTTCAGAAATGGAGTTTTTTGCACATTTATTGCAATTTGAAAGGGTGGTGCTACCACTCAACTCCATTTTGTGAATCCAGATTCAAAAAAAATTCCTACCTTGGGTGTTTGATGCAGGAGCATTCTGGGTTGTGAAAGCAATCTTGCATCAACCAAAATAATGAATTTTTAATTTATTAATTTTCTTATGGTTTGGTAATTATTTATTTGGAGAAATAATTTGCAATATTTTTCCAATTAATATATTAAATAAATTAGTTTTTATTAATGTTGCAATTTTTGGTGTTGGGGATAATTAAGGAGGCAGTTTTAAAATTTGAAATTCAAAATTACCTTATTGGGAGTTACAACTTTTCATAGCTCTTACATTATTTCCTAAATTCTAAAATTCAAAAAAATGGGTGCCCAAGATTGAGTTGTCTACTTTTTGCTATTCTGGGTCTTGTTGAGTGGAGTGGGAGTCTGAGTTGTCAACCAATTTTGGAAATTTCATGAAAGTGGGTTCAGAGATGCCATTTAACACTTTTAATATGTTCATTTAATGTATTTTATGAGTATTTTTACCAAGTTAGGTTTTGGAGGATGAGGAATTACAGGATATCTAAGGTTAAATGCAATATTTAAGTCTTAGCTTATCAAATTCATAGGTTGCTTTTCTAGATTTTTGGAGAAGTATCTCTTGGGGTGCAGTTATTTCTTTTTGGGAAGATTGGAGTCATTTTTGTATATGTTTGGTAGTGTGTTTCAGAAGAAAACAAATCCTTGAATCCATTGTTGAAGTTATTAAAATTTACAAAAAGAAGAGAAAAAAATTGCTAGTCTATTTCACAGTGTAGGTGAAGGTTGGGAGCTCCAAATGAGGTGAAATTTTAGATTGTTGAAGGAAGGTTGATGTTGAAGTACATGTTCTAGGTTTAAGGGTGTTATAGCATATTTCTAGAGGTTTATTGTAAAGCCAACAGGCTTATGCACTTGTAATAAACACATGTATTACAAATTTTATGAGAAACAGTGTATTTTTCCCATTTTGAGACACAATTATGGAGTTGTTTCCTATGCATGTCATTGCATGTCTAATTTGAGTTTATTTATGGTTTCCTAATAATATTACATCATTTGGGGCACGTTTGAATCATTTTATTTAAGTTTCTATGTGATGTTGTAATAACATAGTGTGGTATGCAAACATCTCTTGGGGTGCAGTTATTTCTTTTTGGGAAGATTGGAGTCATTTTTGTATATGTTTGGTAGTGTGTTTCAGAAGAAAACAAATCCTTGAATCCATTGTTGAAGTTATTAAAATTTACAAAAAGAAGAGAAAAAAATTGCTAGTCTATTTCATAGTGTAGGTGAAGGTTGGGAGCTCCAAATGAGGTGAAATTTTAGATTGTTGAAGGAAGGTTGATGTTGAAGTACATGTTCTAGGTTTAAGGGTGTTATAGCATATTTCTAGAGGTTTATTGTAAAGCCAACAGGCTTATGCACTTGTAATAAACACATGTATTACAGAGTTTATGAGAAACAGTGTATTTTTCCCATTTTGAGACACAATTATGGAGTTGTTTCCTATGCATGTCATTGCATGTCTAATTTGAGTTTATTTATGGTTTCCTAATAATATTACATCATTTGGGGCACGTTTGAATCATTTTATTTAAGTTTCTATGTGATGTTGTAATAACATAGTGTGGTATGCAAACAGTGAATTTTTGGGGTTTTGAATATATTTCCTTTGAAATATGATTTTCATTTTTAGTTTGGTTGAAGGGAGAATATATATTATTTGAGAAGGTATTTGTGAATTATTTTTAGTGTTTTTTCCCTCTTACATCAACTTGATATTTAACATAAAAAAATAGATTAGAAAATAGAATTACATATATATTAAACTTTGATCCCATAGATGCAAGCATGTAGACAATTTGGGTAAATGAAGTAGATTCCCAATATGTAGGTTTTCAAAAATAAAGTTGGTGAATTTATAAGGATTATATATTATATCAACTAAGACAATGGGAAAAGGGGGGTTAATTCCTAAATTCAAAGAACCTAGGATGCAAGGGGCCCTTTTCCAAGTTTCATTAAAGAGGGAGAGCAACAAGGTGAATAGATTGACTATTGACCATGAAGGTGATCCAATTAAAACTATATCCCCTTCTCTAGAGCCTTATAAATATATTAGAAATAATTTGGAATGATTAACCTAATTAAACTATATGACTTAATATGAATAATTTAATATTACAAAGACACACAGATGGAAACAATAAATTTATAGGCAAATTTGGGGGATACTGGAGATAGTGCACCTATCATAAAAATTTGGATTCAACATGCAAAGGAGGACATGGATTCCTAGGGGTGTATGGGTCCCTGATAGGGGGTCATAAAATTAATTTTGGGGTCCTCCAATGTTGGATCTGACCTTCTATTTCTTGGTTGCAAAGTTATCGAAATGTCGTCACGTAATTCTAGAATTGAGTTTCCATGGCTTGAAAATTTTTAGGGCTTTAAATGCAGTAATTGATCATTTGCCTTCAATCCTTCTTCAATCCTCTTCAAACCTGTAACTTCAACATTTAGAGAGAGAAAATTTTGGACCATTTAGGGCTTTCCTCAATCAAAGCCCGTGTAAGTTTTTCCACTTCCACAATGACAATGTCAATGATAAGAATGATAATTGAAAGGAAGGAATGATGAAATCACAAAGTACTACTACTCACCACCCTTTAATGGCTTCCTTGAAGGACTAAAGTCATGCACATCACCTCAAGGATTTGGATCTTTCTTTCTCGAATGCTTTGGAGACCTACAACAAGGGTTTCCCTTCACAAAACATGAACATGAACACGCATAAAATTTGACATGATGTTGTATCTTGAATTGTTACAATAATGCTCTGAAATGTTGCTCTCGACTTGCTCAATAGTTCTCTTAATCATAAGTTTTCTAATAGTTTTTTAGATTTTTTTATTTTTTTTTCAAATGATGCAATAATTAGGTATTATATGCAATTGTGCTAATTTCCTGAAAATTAGATCCCAAAAGTCAACACTTGAAATTTGAAATTTGAATGTTAAAATACTGCCAATAACATATTAAAAATTGGTCCCCCACAAGATAGGGGGACCCATACGCCCATGGGAATATGGATATGATGCAGAGAAGGGGTGGATAACTTCAACACAATCTCAATCAATAAAACTTTACAATCCTAGAACATAACTTGGTGGGTTTTTTCTCACGAGCCTTCAATCTTTAAAGCCTAAAACATGGGGGCAGCAAATTGAGTTTTTTGGCCATAACTTTCAGTGTAAACATGATCTAAAAAATGTAAAGAAATTTATAGATACCCATTTGGGCTCTATACAACATATCTTAAAATATTGGTAGGTTACTTTCTATGGAATCCTTAAAAAATGGACTGTTCTTCTACCAATTGAGCCTAAAACATGAAAAATCAGACCTAGGGCATCATCAAAACATGTGAAAACCTCAATATGGAACCTTGCAACTTTGGAGCATGGTAATATAAAGAAATTCAGACTACCACACAAAAAAATAGAATTCTCCACCATGGAAATCATGAGAAATCATATTTTGAAAGTCACTAGTTACCCTGCCTAGGATTTATAATAGTTTTGAACTATTTTTTCCAAAATTACAATATCTCTCTCCAAACTCAAAAAAAATCGATGAGACCAAGTGCATTAGAGAGTAGATTCATATTTATTTCAATCCCAATTAGTTTGAGATCAAGATATGGAATATCAAATTTGTACCATGTGCTGCAACAGACCGGTTACAAAAAAAATCTGGAAGTGACAGTCACCAATTTGATCATAACTTACATAAAAATTAACAAAAATCAACCAAACCAATTGAAAATGGAAGCTAACTCAATTAAATTTCCAATAATATCATGTGTAGGTCATAAAAATGCTGTAGAGATCCATACCAAGCTCTAAAACAACAACTTAACATTTAGAAATGCAGAAACAAGGATGTCTTTTATTGATTTCACTTCACGAATATAACCACCTTTTTAACTCCTAACTATTCAACTTCCAAATTAGACCCAAAATGCAATGTTTCTTAGAATTTTTTTAATAAATTTTTACCAAAATGACAACTTTTCACAACCTAATACAAAATGACTCAAAAACATGACAAAGACAATAAACATGGACTAAATAGACCTTATTCAATAAAAAACATGACTCAAAACCAAAAACACAACATTAGACCCTTTCATGCATCAGGAGGCCTTGGTGCCCTGCACCATACTCCCCGGGAAAAAGGAACTCAAGTCCCCTTGAGGACTGTGTAGCAACAACAAATTCATGTTTTTCCATGATATTCTTAGACCTCCAAGTGCTTTCTCCATGTGGTACACCCTTCCAATGGACCAAGTACTGAAAATGAAGAATTTTTTTTGCATTCTTCAAATCTTTTCCACTTAAGTTATGCTCCAACTATTGATGATTGCTTGATGGATGATCCCTGACTTGCTT
Organism: Sequoiadendron giganteum; assembly: GCA_007115665.2. NCBI lineage: Eukaryota > Viridiplantae > Streptophyta > Pinopsida > Cupressales > Cupressaceae > Sequoiadendron > Sequoiadendron giganteum. Next base: position 428,268,686 of record CM021101.1, on the reverse strand, counting down.
GTCACCTTCACCTACCTCTTCCATGCTTGTAATGAATATCCTCATGCTTCACTCTTGATGTATCCTTGATCTTACTCTTTTTCCCTTATAGTTTAGCTTTGAGCTCTTCACCTTTGCTTTCAATCTCTTCCATCTAATATTCTGCCCCAATGTCTGCTGCTTGCTCAAGTTTACCAGCCTTTGATATGAAATAATTTTAATGACTACTACCCTCCTTTGAAAACATTGAATTAATCACCTCTCTTATCCTCATATCAACACACTTCTCAAGTCCTTCCTGAATCCCCAAGATCAATTCATCCTTGACCTTCAACAAAGCAGATTTTAACACCAACTCAATATCATTTCCCTCCAAAATCATATCATTCCTCAATGTTTCTATCCTAATGTCTCCATGTGTAGTAGTGGTTGAAAAATCCATGTTTTTCTCTTTATCTACCTTTATAAACTCTTTCCTACCAACCATCATCACATTAGTTTTCTTAGTTTTCCCTTTATCATCTTCAATCAATGGTGTCAAAGTAAAAGAGATTCCATCTTTTTCAATCTCATATGTATTCCTCCTACCATCATACATTGCATGCCTATAAGATTGCCAAGGCCTCCCTAGCAACAAATGGCACACATCCATAGGCAAAACATCACATATAATCTTATCTTTGTACTCTCCTGCATTGAACTCAACCCAAGCTTTCTCATTAACCAAAACATACTGACCCTCATTCAACCAAGAAACTTTATAAGGAGTATCATGTGGTATTCTAGGCAATCTAAGTTTCTCAACCATCTCATTAAAAACCATGTTATATGTGCTTCCTGAATCAATCGCGACCTTACATACCTTACCCATGCACTTTCAAGTGGTTTTGAAGATTTTCCTTCTTTGTGATGGCTCCTTCTCCATTGATTCTTTGATGAGTGTTCTTCTTACCATTAGTGATTCTCCAACTTTAGGAGTAGCATGTTGTGATGGAGAGTTTACACTCGCAGTATCCTCTTCTTGCACTAATTGATTCCTTCTTTAACCTCCATGTGAACTAGAGGCTTGACCCTCATTGCACTACCATGCTTTGTGTCCAAATTTGTTGCATTGATAGCACCTTCCTGTGAATCCTTGTGAGCCTCTTCCTTGACCTCCAAATCTACCTCTAAAGCATGATTTTCTACCTCTAAATCCACCTCTTGCATCAACAACTTGTTCTTTGTCTTTTCTTGTATCTTCTTGACCTTCATATGGATGCATTGGTGTAGAAAATGAACCTCTTCCTCTATTATTTCTTCCTTTGCCCATTGTTTGTTTATCTTGCCTTCTCTTTAACTTTTCCTCAACCCTTATTGTCATTTGATAGCATTCCTCAACCGTTCTTGGATTTTCCAAGGTTAAATCATCTTGAATGTTGAACCTTAGCCCACTTAGATATCTAGACACCTTCTCCAAAAAATCCTCCATGTGACTTGCCCTTATACTCATCCTATAAAACTCATCAGTATAGCCTTTGCCATCCATTTCTCTTTGCTTTAAACCTTGAAGTTTCTTGTACATTTGAACTGCATAATCACTTGGTAGGAACTTGCCCTTAAGCTTAGCCACCATTCTATCCCAAGAAGCAATTTTTGACTTACCTTTCTTCCTCCTTTCAGTCTTCTCATAATCCCACCACAATAAGGCTATGCCCCTTCAACGTTTTTTTTGCAATCTTTACCTTTTGCTCCTCAAGTACATTTTCACACTCAAAATATTTGTCAAGTGTTGCAATCCAATCTAAAATCTCTCCATCATTCAAGTTACCTCCATACATAGGTAAATAAATCTTTACCTTGTGTTTATCTCCCGTTACTACTCTTAGTAGCTTAGCCATCCTCTTCTCATCAGGATCCAATTGCTCTTCTTCTTCCTCTTCTTCATTCTCCTCTTTCTCTTCTTTTTCAGAGTCACTCTCAACACTCACAACCATACCTCTTCTCTAACCTATTTCCATAGCCTCAAGCCTTTCTACCATCCTATGTTGTAGTTCCTTCAACCTTCTAATCTCCCTTGTAGTTTTCTCTTCCATCTCATTCACCTTCCTAGCTATAGTTTTACCTTTTGGAGGCATCTTACTCACTTTTCCACTTCACTCTTTCCATTTTATAGACCTACCTATGCTCTAATACCAATTTTATGTAGATTAGGGGTGGATAACTTCAACACAATCTCAATCAATCAAATTTTTCAATCCTAGAACATAACTTGGTGGGTTTTTGCTCACGAGCCTTCAATCTTTAAAGCCACATGGGGGCAACAAATTGAGCTTTTTGGCCATAAATTTCAATAAATACATGATATAAAAAATTCTCAAAATCAGGGTAGGTTACTTTGTACAAAATCTTTCAAAAATGGACTATCCTTATAATTAAGCCTAAAACATGAAAAATCAGACCTAGGGCATCATCAAAACATGTGCAAAACTCAATATGGAACCTTGCAACTTTGGAGCATGGTAATATACAAAATTTAAGACTCTCACACAAAAAATTATAATTTCCACCATGGAAACCTTGATAAATCATATTTTGAAAGTCACCAGTTACCCTACCCACAGTTTATGACAGTTTTGAATTATTTTTTCCAAAATTGCAATATCTCTCTCCAAACTCAAAAAAAATTGATGAGACCAAGTGAATTAGAAAGTAGATTCATATATATTTCAATCCCAATTGGTTTGAGATCATGATATGGAATATCAAATTCGTACCACATGTTGCAACAGGTCGGTTATAGAAAAATCTGGAAGTGGCAATCACCAATTTGATCATAACTTACATAAAAATTAATGAAAATAAACCAAACCAATTGAAAATGAAATCTAACTCAATTATATTTCCAACCATATCACGTACAGGTTGTATAGATCAGTACCAAGATCTAAAATAATAACTTAATGTTTAGAAATGCAAAAACAAGGATGTCTTTTATTGATTTCACTTCAAGAATATAACCACCTTCTTAACTCCTAACTATTCAACTTCCCAATTAGACCAAAAATGTAAATTTTCTCAACAAATTTTTACAACTTTTAGCCAAAATTACAACTTTGCACAACCTAATACAAAATGACTCAAAAACATGACAAAGACATTAAACATGGACTAAATAGACCTTATTCAATCAAAAACATGACTCAAAATCAAAAACACAACATTAGACCCTTTCATGCATCATGAGGCCTATGGTACCCTACACTAGGGTCTTGACCCTATTTACTAAGACATTTGGTGTCGAGATCATAACATTAATTTTTTTTTTTATTCAATGTTTACAATCCTTCAAAAAATGGTAAAAATAGGCTTGGGAATACATAATTTAAGAAATTTGGAGCTTAATTAGGTTCAATAAATTAAAGGGAAGCAAAACATAATGTGAAATTGTTAAGGGTGACAATTTTTGACACTACATTTAGCCCCCACTTTAGTTCAAGAGTATGAACTTACACTTAGACTCACACTAAAGTAGAAAAATATATGTCAATAGGGGTTCAAATGTATGAATGTTGAAGAGATAGGATGACTAAGGATCAAGGGAGGTGATCAAGCCCACAGGATCCAAGATCCCATGACAAACCAATATAGGTGTGAAGGAAAACACATGTATGATATGTAGCAATACAACATACACAAACATACAATGTCAAAAAACATGAAGCATACACAATGGGAACATATAACATGATGGAACATAAAATGATGACGAGATTAAAAAAAACATGATATAAACATGAAGAAGACACATGAAAAACACAATAAGAAACATATAATAAAACACAAGGTTAGTACTAAAGATTTGAGTAGGTAAGGCAAAGAGACCTTAACCTTAAATTGTCTCAAATACCAAACATCCATTGAATGAATGCTAGATCACATAAGGACTAGAAAGTTGTGTTATGCCACATCACTCATGAAACACATGGCTCCACTAGCAAGCAATTTGTATTATGCTAGGTGGCCATGATAAAAGAGTGTTCATGAATCACACCATAGAAAATTTCAATATTTTCTAGGTGACTCATAAACTAGAAGACACATAAGCTAGTGAGGTCTGATATTCACAGTGAGCCCCTAAGACAGGGTAAAATGAGAAACACATACTAGGTCTACAAGGGATTCCCATAAAAACCATACCAAGTGTTATAATACATGATGACCTCGATAAGGTGCCTTAAAGTGCTATGTCAACACATCACTAAGTTCAACACTCATGAACAAAGTGAAGAAAAAATGTCAAGGTTTAACATCATAGGGAATGAATATGACAAGGTCTAATGTCACGGGGGATGAATATGACTAGGTTTAAATCACAATGGATGAATATGACAAGGTTTAATGTCATAGGGGATGAATATGATAAGATTTAACATCACGGGGGATGCATATGATAAGGTTAAAACCTCAAGGGATGTTGTAATAACATCACCACGAAAGGTAACAATTAAGGGGGATTTATTTAATTCATGAAGGTCACACCTTAGGGAACATCACACATGATGGCATCACCAAGAGAGTACTCATCAAGAAATAGAAAATTAAATATTAGGTCATACCAACCATAGTATCACCATCAAGAGGAATGCCATATGCCAAGAAGGGTCACACTCTTATGGGACATCAAGTCCAATATCACCACAAAGGGGACATGTCACATGGATTAATAAGTCCACACTTCATAGGAGATGTATTCTATCATCAATAATAAGGGACCATTTTCTATGCAAATAATTCAAGCGGGGGACTATATGCCCCCCTTAAAATGTTAATGTACTTGCTACACTAAAATTTTAAGGAGATATAAATGGATACCTTGCTAGAAGGAATGCTCCTAGGAGATGGCTAACTAACCCCTTTCCCCCCAAATGTAGGGACAAAGGTGAGCCCGATATGGTGCTCCTTGCAAGATAAAAGATGATTGTGTAAAGCTACATTTATACCTCCATGAATGGTAGTGAATATGTTATGCTACTACAACTACCACATGGCAAGGAGCACATAAAATAAATGTTAATCTATTACAACTTCAAGTTGATCCCCATAAGGATCAAATTCTATTAATTTCTTCTTTAAAGCACAAAATCCATCCATAAGATGTCCAAATATTCTATGATATGCACAATAAGACATGTTGTACCCTTACCTTTATTATCTTCTCATTCACAGATAGGTGGTAATGTAATATGTCCTAGGATGAGAATTGTGTCTAAGGTCTTTTCAGTCTTGGTTATAGGATGTAGAAAGGGTAACTTTTTATTTGTATTTCTTGGTTGGTGGCTTATATATTTTTTATGAAAAAGGAGGATCTTAGTAACCTAGTCCTTTGGTATCTTTTGATGGTGTTTTCTCCAAGAGAGTATGGATTTCATGCTCATTCTTAATGTCACATCCTTGCTTTCTCAGGATCCTAAAGCCTTGTCCATAAGTTTTCTCCAAGTTAATGGGTGTGATTGTGACCTTATGCTCATATGACAAGGAATTAATTAATGTGATTTTCATAAGGTTGTTATTGGTAGATATCTCCATGCATTTTGTTTGGGGTAATGCCTTGTGATTCAATTTTTGGATTTAACAAAGTGAATGTTTCAAATGGTGGCATGACAAGATTGTGTTGGTATGGGATAGTAGGCCATTGTAATAAAAGATACAAGACTACATTGTTCTCAAGGTTATGTAAGTAATTTTGTATGAACTCATGCATGCTCTCTTTGTCTTGACCTAGGACATTGAAAAGACTTGTAATAGGAGATGCTATATGTAGTGCCTCTCATGTTTTGATATTTTGATACCGCTTTGGTGTGTGTGTGTTTGACTTAGTGTGATTTCTAGTTATGTTCTGATGCATATTTGATACTCTGTTTGACATATTTTTTGTCATGTGTTGGGCATGGCAGATAGTTATGCTTTTTTTATTATGATAGATGGACTTATGTGTGGGATATTCATGTTATGATGATGTTACTTTGTGGGTTATATTGGTGATGTGATGCTTATATACTGTTTACTATATTTGATTTGGGTGAAGGAGATAGGGTGGCATCGCTCATCCGTGAGTGGCCTGCTTCACCGTAACTCCCCTTCACAATGTGTTTGATTATGAGTTATATATATACATGTTGTTTGAAGTTTTGTGTAATGCAAGAATGTAGGTACCGGATGCCGACTCCACCCACATTGTCGGGTCTGAGTGCATCCTATCTACCCAATGCTTTGATGTGGTAAGGGAGTTGGTAAGAAAGTACCCCCGCCTATGTCAGTAGTTGGTTCAGGGATTGTTCTTGTCGCGTCTATTCTATGTTTGTGTGGGTATGGTTGTTAATTAATCATTTTATTTTATGATTTTTTCAAGTACATTAATGGCTTGATCTAGTGTTTTATGCTGTAATTAAATGTTGTTTCATGATGCAAAATATTAAGTTATGAGATGTCCTAAATTACATATGATAATTACACCTTGGAAAAATAATAAGTACATTAGTAAATTATTGTTATTTTATAATGTGAAGTGATTCTTTAAATAAAATTAAATAATAATGTTGAATAAATTATTATAGTGTAATTTTATTTCGAAAAGAAATTTAAGTTAGGGAAATATTATCATATTTTCCCTTGTTTAAAATAAAAAGTGATTTTTCTTATTAAATAAAATTTGAGTTTAAAATATTAATTGAGTGGGGATTTGGCAAAAATTATTATAAGTAAATTTAATTGTTGAAAATGAATTTATTTAATTATGTTTTAAAATATTTTAAAAGGCATTTATTTGTGCAAATTTAAATGGGAAGATTCTCTTCCAAATTTAGGAAGAGACAATAATTCTGAGTTAATGTTTTTTCTTGCATGGGAAATTTCCAGAAATGATATGACAATTTCTGACTAGCTTTTATGAAAAAAGATATATTTCCCATTTGTTGCTTTTTCGAAAAAGCAAGTGGGAAGAAATTGGGAAGAATGGAAAATTGTCTGCAACTGAAATTTTGATGAAAATTTATAGTGGGATCATGAATTCTAAAAAATGTTTCATCGATTCAATCATTGAAATTGAAAGTTGGTTATTTTTGCATTTGGTTTTTGAATGAATCCATTATTGTGGGTGTTTGTATCACTGTTTTGAAGAATTCTCTTTGGATGGATTTGCACAACTCATCCTCGAATTGAGCTTGCGTTGGACTCTGGGTAATTACAACATTCTCATTAGATCTCTATAATTTTATTTTATTTTCATGAAAAATGATAATGGCATAATGTTTGAAATATATGAAATCCCTCTTCCTCTGTAAATTTGTTTTGTTTTATCTATTCAAAGATTTCCTTATTTTCTTTCCCTCTCTGTATCCCTAAATTTGTTGATTTCCTACTCAATTTGTAAAATTTTGGAAACCCTCTCTCTTGTCTGGAAATCCTTTTTGTTGATAGTCCTCTTACCTTTGTGATTTGTTTTCCCCAAATTGTTATTTTGGAAAAAATTGTGCATCTCCCCTGTTGTTTTATTGTAATTAATTTCCTAGAGAAGTTGTATATCTCTCTGATGATATCATTTTAATCCTCTATTGTTTTGATATTTCTTTGTTTTGTTACAATTTCTTTCTCTGATCCTGAATGGGAAAAATATAAATACATATATATATATATATATATATATATATATATGTATAAATACATACATATATATATATGTATAAATTATATATATATAAAAATATATATATCTTTGTATATTTTCTTCTTTGAATCCCTTGTGTTCGGTGGTGTCGTATGACAAAGGTTGGAGGGATGGTGTTTATTCGCAGCCGCTATGCTCAAATTTGGGGGTGGGGAGTAACCCCCACCGCTCCCCCATTCATGGGAGGAGCGCTACCAATGGCAGTGCCCTCCATGCATATGTGGAGGGAGCGTTGCCAAAGGCAGCGCTACCCCCATCATGGGGAAGGGTGGCCGGTTGTGTGAATAGTCTGACGCCCCCCATAAAACCCCATTCACAACCTTTAAACTTTTGAAGTTTGGGTTTTTTTCTATGAGTTCAAATTACTTTTATTTTGGTTCAATTTTGAAATATATATATATTCCCTATGAAATAAAGTATTGGGTTACTGTTACGTTTTCAATTGCAGTTGCATTAGATAAATTAAAATATTTGTTTATTTCAATATGCATATGATGTATAGGCTAGAAATGTGTCTGAGTATTTTTGAAAAGAAAGAAGAATTAATGTAAATTTGGTTTGGTTAAATTGTTAAAGAAAAAATTAAAGATGAAAATGTAATGGATTTAAAATTATGTCTGTAAATGATTTCCTTATTATTCTGTTTAAATAACAGAGAAATAATTGCATTTTGACATTGCTGCGGAAATTGGTTTTCTTTATTTTTGTTAGTTTGGTTGTATTATGGAAAAATCAGATTTATTGTAAAATTTAATTATGTAGCTCAAAATGGATTTTTGAACTTAGTCAATTAATAGACTTAATCTTCTTTTTGTTTTGCAACTGATTTTCTTAATTTAAAATTTAGATTTCATTTAGGAAAATTAGAACTTAGATACTGATGTGTGGGAAAGAATTAAAATCAGAAATATAATAGAATTGAAAATTTATATTTAGTAAATAATATTTATACTTTGGGTTTGATAAAATAAGTTAGTAACAAGAATTTTAAAATAATATTTTATTATGTTATTAATCATGGAATTATCATTGTTGCTCTTCAAATTAGCTTTTTAGCAAGTTTATAGACTTAGTTATTTAAGTAGTGAATTATTTAAATGTGGGAAGATATTTAATTAAATTAGATATTGGGTTTTGATTAAATTAGAGATATTAGTGAATTTCCTTATTTTGATTTTATTAGAGGAAAATGGTGATTTGATTGAGACTTGTGTGATTTATAATTTAAATTTCTTATAATTGATGATGTGGCATTAATTAGAAGTATCAGATATGTTAGTTAGTGCTAGTGTGGTGACTGGCGTTGATTTATTATATATGTTTAACTATGTGATTGCCATATTTGAAATTATATATTTAATTAGAATGTAATAGATTATTGGAAATGTTCTCCTATTTGTGTATACATTTTTATACTTACGTATATGGAATAGCGAAAATATTAGGGTGAGTGTGAAAGTATATCACTACTCATGTGAATCTAATTGTTTTGTAAATAATGAAATTGGGAAATATTCCTTAAGGGAAAAAGGATTTAATTGTATATATATTCAAGAATTAGGGTTCATTAAAATAGATAGGTTAGTTAATTTAATTGAGTAGGTTAAGCTAAATAATTTCAATTGGAGCATATTCAAAATAAATTAGTCTCTTAGGCTATTAACTTTGGAATATCTTCATAACCATTCTATGTTAAGTTGTATTCTTATAACTCTTGAAGTTATGCATTAACTTGGTATTAATGATTCTATGTAATTAGATTGATTTACTTTGACTCTTTTCCTTGGAAAGGTTTAATCTAGTTCCTTCATAGATAGTTGTTCCCTAGGCTGAAATTATGGAGTAAATGAGAATTAGAAGGTTAAGATAGATCAAGTATTAAGAGGGAAAATGTACCTAGATGGGTTTAAGGTCGTAAGTGATTAAGTTGTAGATTTTTCCAAATCAACTAATTACATCTAGTATTGTTATGTGATTGTTATGTTGCTCCCTAACTTGCATTCATTATAGTATTAGGTTGTATTAGGGTCATTCATAATTGGTAATGGACCTTAATGTGAAACCCA
>CM021101.1:428217653-428258836 GCA_007115665.2 Sequoiadendron giganteum | reverse complement strand
TTTTAATGTTGCAATGTGTTTTTGTTACTTTAATTTTTTTTATGTTGTATTGGTTTTAGTTGTCCTATGGGGTTTACGTGGTGGGGCATTACACTATATCATGAATTTCATTATTAGAACTAGGATTATCACCAAATAGACAGTTTGACACATCAACCAACGATTTCAAGGACATCCAAATTTTACCAAAACACACATCCATAGTGAAATTTGGTAATGATTTTGTTAATCCACATGTGAAGAAAAACTAGACAACAACTTCTGACAAAGGCTCCCAAGAGTATTCTGTCACAAAAAGTTGACCTATGCCCAAATAACATGATAGAGTCACCCAAGGGCATTTGAGTCCTAGTCAGGGGTTCTGAAAATTCAAAATATAACTATGTATTAAACTACTTAAGGATTATGATTCTACTTGCCAATAGTTGTAACAATAAATAATTTCCTAGAATCTTCTTAATTTATGCCAATTTGATGTAAAATAAAAGTATACAAGAATGTTGAATGAGTTATGAATGCAACTTTTAGATTTGAAATGCAATAATTGACTAATTTTGAAATGCAAATGCCTAGAAATGATGATTTTGATGCAATTTTGAAAAAAATAATGCACTTTCTTTCACCTTTATGAACTATATGCCAAATACCTAAAAACATGCAATCATTAATTCCAAAAAAGAGATATGTAAGTACCTACAGACTTACTAGACTGAGATAGATAACTATGAAAAAGTTTGTTGATGCACCTTTACAAGGATAGGGTCACCTAGGGGCATCTAAATCCTTGATAGGAGATTTGAAAACTGAAAAACTAAATGTTTAAGGTTGTGTTTAAGATTTCTATTTCTATTTGCAAAGTGGTTTCATAGTGATTGCTTTTCCATATTTTCTTATTGTAAGTGAAATGCAAGTGTATGCCAATGTTTGAACAATAAACCACACTTTTGAAAGAAATTTTGAATGTAAATCTGATCTAAATGACTGAAAAAACCCTAATGCAAGTGATGATGTAAGCTATGATGCAAATATGAAACCCTAAATAAAGGATGCAAACCAATGCAATGTAAAACCTAGATCTAGGATGATTGAATGTAATTTTTAGAAGGTTTATGATGTTAATAGGTTAGGTTCACCAAAATGAAACAATGGGAAAAGGGGGGTTAAGTCCTAAATGCAAAGAACCTAGGATGTAAGGATACCTTTTCCAAGTTTCATTAACGAGGGAGATCAACAAGGTGAATAGCTTTACTATCAACCATGAAGGTGAGCCAATCAGACTTGGATATACTTCTCTTGAGCTTTAGAAATAGATTAGAAATGATTTGAAATAATTAACCTAAATGAACTATATGACCTAATATGAAAAATGTAATATTTTGAAGACACATAGATTGAAATAGTAAATTATAGGAAGATTTGAGGGATATAGGAGATTGTGAACCTATCATAAAAATTTGGATTTGACATGCAAAGGAGGACACAAATGGCTAGGGGCATATGGGTCCCTGATAGGAGGCCCTAAAACTGATTTTGGGGTTCTCCGATGTTGGATCTGATATGTTTCCTAGTTGTAGAGTTGTCCAAATGTCATCAGGTAATTCTATAATTGATTTTTTGTGGCTTGATAACTTTTAGGGCTTTGAATAAAACTTTTAACCTACACATTCAAAGATAGAGAAAATGTTGGGTCATTTAGGGGCTTGCCTCAGCCAAACCCTGTGTAAGTGATTCCACTTCCATAATGATAATGTAAATGATAGGAATGATAATTGAAAGGATGAAATGATGAAATCACAAAGTACTTCTACTCACCACCCTTCAATGGCTTCCTTGAAGGATTGAAGTCATGCACATCACCTCAAGGATTTGGATCTTGCTTTCTTGAATGCTTGAATGATGTGCAAACCTACAACAAGGGTTAGCCTTCACAAAATATGAACAAGAACACATATAAACTTTGAAATGATGGTGGATCTTTAATTTCTACAATAATGCTTTGACTTTTTATTTATTGATTAAGCAAGGAAAGGGACCTAATCCCTTGCAAAGCAGAAAATAGTCTAAAGAAACAGCTACTAGACATAACAACAAAACCTAGGGAAAGTAGAACAAAAGAAGAACCACTTCCCCACACCTAACCAACTAAAACTAACAATAACCTATACTAACCGCATCAAAATATATTAACCTATCAACGATCCAATAAAGATTTAACTAGTCCATATAATCATCGAACCACAAAATCAGGTTATATAAGCATAACCTATAAAGAGTACCAAACAAGTTCATAATATTCATAACAAAAATAAAGCTTAAAATAATATAGTTCAGGCATATCTAACAACAATCATTAGAAAGAAAAAAAAACTAAAACTAAGGATTAAACATCCTCAATAAGGCTCTTGGTCTTCTTCAAGTCCTCCACCAAATATTCAAGGTTGTCTTTTATCTCCATCTTTCTAGACAAATCAACATCATCCCTAATGCTTTGAAATGTTACTTTGGACTTGCTCAATAGTTCCCTTGATCATAATTTTTCCAATAGTTTTCTAGATTGATCTTATGAGTTTTCAAATGATGCAATAACTAGGTATTTATATGTAATCATGATAATTTCCCAAAAAATAGATCCCAAAAGATGACACTTGAAATTTAAAATTTGAATGTTAAAATACCACCAATAACATATTAAAAATTGGTCCCCCCAAAAAAAGGGGGGCCCATACGCCCATGGGCATATGGGTCTTGGCCCTATCTACTAGGACAGTTGATGTCGAGATCATAACATTAATTGTTTGCATTTATTCAATTCTTGTAATCCTTTAGAAAATGGTAAAATTAGACTTTGGAATGCATAATTTAGAAAATTAGGAGCTTAATTAGGTCCAATAAATTAAGGGGGGGAAAAAATAATGTGAAGTTTTACTGACACTGCATCAAATTGCACTAAACATTTAAATAAGGTAATTCATTCAATTAAATCACTTAGTTAAACCATTTAACTAAATCTAAATATAAAAGTAAATTCACTATATACTTGATTTTCTTGAATTCTCCAAGCTTTAAGCCAAACTTTGAGGTGGAACTCAAGACCTTTTATTTTGTATACATACATACTTACATATATATACACTCTTGAATGATGATAACTTTGGTTCTCTTGCACTAAGAAGTGCAGTATTTAATGAGTGACTCAATATTCATTTGGTTTAATGAGTCAAAATCTCTAGCCAAAGTAGTGTACCTATCTTATATAGATATATGTCTATCTTAGATGGATAGAGAAATTTATGTTCCATATGGATGAATTCCTATCCTAGATGGATAGATTTCTATTTCATATGTATGGAGGCCTATCTCATATGGATGGAAGCATGCTTAAACTTATACAAATGAGTAAACACATAATATCTTTGGTTAATTTATAATAAATAAATAAATTGGTAATTGTTTTTTGGATACAAATAGTGGGTGTTTGTGTGTGGTACTAGGGGGTTGGTTGGGTTTGGAAGCTAGGCATTGAATGACTCATGAAAAAATAAAAAATAATAATGAAATTAATCAATAGAAAATGATATACGCAATGTTGACATGTTCTATGACAAAATATAAATTAAGAAATATGGTTTCAAGAAACCTTAAATGACAAGAACTAGAGTATTTTGTGCTAATGCTACTTGTACTCAAAGAAGGTGTGCTACTGGGAAATAGAAAACACTAGTAAGAAATAATAAGTAATAATAATAATGAAATAATTGAGGCCATAATCAACTCGGTAACTAAACAAAGAGACAATACAAATTATTTGGAATAAACACTTAATTAACTTCATGTACGGTAGGAAAATATCAAAAACATAGTGGAGCCAAATCATCCCAAAGATATTAATCCACTAGAAAATGAATTGAATGATCCTACAAAATAGACATAATTTAACAATTATGAAATTGTGAAAGAAATTTAAAAAGATAAACCCCCAAATATTGATGGAAAATAGTTAAGTGAGGGAGTTGAAAATTGGTTGATTAAGATGGAAAAACATTTTGAGCTAAGAAATTATGTAGAAACAATTAAAGAACTATGGGGAGCTTATCAACCAACTTGAGAAGTTACAAATTTGTGGACAATTGTGAAAGAATATATTGGATATACTAAAGATAATATATCATGAGAACAATTCATTCAAACTTTTCGTAAGAGATGGTTATTGTAATTTTCTTTTATGAGAGAATGACATAATTTTATAGCATTAGGCAAGGTTCCTTAATAGTACAACAATATTTGGATAAGTTTACAAAACTGTTAAAATATGTGTCAATACATTAGAAAACCGAGAGGATTCAAGCAATTTTTTTAGGAATGAACATGAATATTGGTGTAGAGGGGTCAACCCACAATACTGTGTCCCACTTTTTGACCAAAGTAAGACATTGAAATCAATATTTTTCACCAAATTTTCACTTTATGAAACCTATAGCGACTAAAACATTAATAACTTGGAGATTATTTGAGCTAGTGATTTTTGAGATTTTATTTGTAGATTATAATATATATTTGTAAAAATATTAAGATATGATTTGTGATATTTTTTATATAACTTTTAATCTTATTTTGTATAGTTAACAATAATTTAAAAAGTGATCAAATTAAGTATATATTATACTTTTTTGAAAATTTATAATAAGGGTTACATACCTGCAAAACATAATTTATAAAGGACTTCATTTGATCCCCCAAAAGGTAAATAAAATGTGGTTTTTTATCAGCAATTTGATAAGAAAAGAGGAGAATCCATTGCATGTATGATTTAAGACTAGAGAGGTTCTATCCATGGGGCTTTGATCTAACAAGGTTTGATCTAACCCTCTTCAATTAAAACCATTTGTATGGAACCTATCAAGGCTTAAATCATTTTTTTTTTAAAATATGTGATTTCAAGAAAAAATCAAGATGTCCTAAAAGTGGGACACACTATTGTGGAAACACCCAGAGATGGATATACATGGATCTAAAAATATGAATGAATTTTTAGAAAATTATTTAAAGTAAGAAAAAATTATAAACTCTAATTGTGATAAGAGAAAAATTTAACAATAACATGAAAGATTATTTTAAAAAAAAAAGATTTTAAAGGAAACCATACCTTCAACAAGAACCTAAGGACACATTCTTTAGAAATAAAACCACCTAAAAATAAGAACCGTATAAAATGTTAGAAAGAATAATATCAAAGGTGGATTTAATGGAACAATATCAAATATAATAATAAACTCACAATTCTAAGATGAACTAATGGAACAAGAAATATTCCTCCACGCAATCTAATACAATGGGGACCACTAAGTGGATATTTTATGTGTGGAGAAAGTCATTATGAAAGATATTTCTCTAGGATGAAAGGACAAATTAGGGAAAATCAACTACATAGGTACTTTTACAACAAACTCATGCATTAGTAAGAAATTGTTAGATCCAATTTTAAAATGTGCTTATGAAAATTGATGTGTTCTTTCAAAACTACATATCTCCATCCTAATAGATACTAGATCAATATAATATTTCATTTCTCTTGAATTTGTGAAAAGAATGTCTTTATAAGATACTAGAGAAGTAAATAGATGTCTATTGAACATACAATTGAATTTTCTAAATTTGAAATAAAAGTAGATTTATATGTGGCACCTTTAGGGTATTATGATGTAATCATTTGAATGTGTTGGTTAACCAATTATAATAAAAATGTGGATTGTTACAAAAAAATGATGAAGGGTGATCCCACAATAGTGTGTTCCACTTTTTAACCAAATATTCACCTTTTGCCATCTACAACAACTAAATTGTTAAGAATTTGAAATGATGTGAATTAGTTTTTTTTTAGATTACTAAATATGTTTTTGAAATTTTTAAAAAATGATTTTAAAGTAATTTTTAATAATTTATTCTTAATATTTAGTATTATATTTTAAAAAGTGACATTTATTCTATAATGCATAATTCTTTTACAAAAATGATAAAATTATTTTTAAACATATATTGGTAACACCAAGATTTATTACTCAATTTCTTTTCATAATTCTTGTTGTTGTATATCTTATATTTTTATTAAATTTTAAAGGAAAATTAGCTAGACTTTAGAAATAGGTTTATTTCATAATGCATAACTTTTTTTATATATCCAAATTATTATTTTTTTGTTGACACAAGGACACCAATACCTAGCATGCAATTTTTTATAGATATTTTAATTTTTTTCTATTTTCCACATGTGTGGAATATAGACTTTGATGTTTGGTAAAAAACCAGTTTACTAGAAAATAAAAAATAAATATAAAAATTAAATTAAATATATTCAAAATTATACTTTTGGGAAAACTTACTTTGAGAGATATGATCTTAAAAATTATCCTATCATGTTGATTCCATTTGTTGATCCAACCTAAGGTGGAGAGGTTCATCTAGGGATCTTCATTCAAAGGACCTTTGTTCAAACGTACCTTTCAATGAAGGTCCTTTTCATGACCTAAAAAATATTAAAATAGTAAAACTTTGATTAACTTTTGAATGAAGGTACACATTTATTCTAATATATATATAAACATCTTCAAATGAAGGTACTTTTATTGGAGGTGTTTGCTAAATTTTCTCCTTAATCATGAAAATATCTAATGTCCCACAAGTGGGACATACTATTGTGGGTCTACCTTGGAATGTGTAGATCATGAAGGAAATAAAGTTAAGATGCAAGGAATCTATAGGTCTCTAAGTGTGGAAACTATTTCGAAAATTCCATTGATAGAAAGAAGAAGGAATGCATCCCATTTTCTTAATGATCACATTAGATAAAAAAGAGGAAAGGGATACCCCAATTCTTAAAAAGTTATGTTTTCTTTAAGAATTTTAAGGATGGTTTTCCTCAAAATTTGTTAGGAATACCTAACACAATAGGAAGTTTGACTTCTTTATTGAAAATTTACTTGGATCTAAACTTGTGTCCAAACCACCTTATCAAATTAATGTATTGAAGTTTTTTGAGCTTAAGATAACAACTACAAGAGATTCTAGAAAATTGAACAATAAGATTGAGTGTATCAACTTGGGGGTCACTAGTTATTTTTATCAAAAAGAAGGATTAAACCCTAAGATTATGTATAGATTACTAAATAATAAATAAGGTAATAGTAATAGTAATATATATATCGCCTTGTATTGAAGACCTATTTGATCAAATGAAGGGAGTGCCAATTTTTTAAATTAATCTTTGATCAGGATACCATCAATTTAGAATCAAGGAGGAAGACATTCTAAAAATAACCTTTCAAATTATAAATGGGAATTATGAATTTAGCTATACCATTTGGGTTGTCTAATGCCCCAATTGCCTTTATGAATAAGTTGAATAACATTTTCATGATTATTTGGATGAATTTTTGTTAGTATTTTTAAATGATATCTCAATCTATTATGAAAACAAAGAAGAGCACTTAGTGCATCTCTATTTATTTTTGCAAAGGTTGTGAGAATATAAACTATATAATAAACTATGAAAATATGATTTATTTGTGTAGAAACTTGATTGTTTGTGGAGAGGCAATTTCTAACACCAAAAATTGTCTATGGGGATTCAAATCTATATGGTAGAATTTGTATAATAATAAAAAAGCCCTTAACATTAATGTAAGGTTTCTCTACTAATAAATGGTTTGGTAAAGGAATCTATTGTTATAAGGATAGTTTGAGAAATAAAAAAATAAAGGAATGGGAAAGAATAAATGGAGAATTTGATATAACTAGTGTTAATAAGAGAACATACTTTGTTGTTAAAAGAACTTTAAGTTCCATGAAATTTACAATTGAAGTAAAAAAAAGGAAAATAACTATGGATGCTTTGAATGGATTGATGGTACCCCATTATTATATGCCAAGTCTATTGGTCTATAAAAAATACTCACCCCTTCCCAAGAGGTATTAGAACATATTTATTAAAGTTTGCTAGTCTAGAAAACTTGAACCCAAAAAATGTTGTTTCAAGTGGTTGTTGTTAAAAAAACTAGTTATTGGATCTAACCCACTATTTTTTCTAGTGTATAACTGTGTTGAAGATATTGAACACATTTTTTAAATGTCAGTCTACTACTATTATTTTATCAAAATTCTTAGGGAATATGCAAGGGTGGGACTGTAGGAATAATATCACCTAGTTTGAAATATTGTCTAGTCATATCAAAGGATTTAATGTTGATTCTAAGTTGTGGTTTGTTTTAATTGTTGAAATTTTATGGTTTCCATGGAAAAGAAGAAATGAACACTTATACCAAGGCAAAGAGAGGGTCCTTATTGAGTCTAATTATAGAATCACATATATTTTATTGTTGAATAGGTAATTTTAAGAGTAAATATTTCTTCAGATAGGTTTCTAAAGATTTTGGAGTCCTCTCTTGATGAAGAAGCACCATTATTCAAAGGAGATCTACAAGTTGCAGATTATTGGCCTCAAGACACAAAGCAAATTAATCCCAAATTCTAGAATGAATACATAGAATTCTAGAACAAGTACACTAAGACCCATTAGTATGAGATTCAAAGGGATGCAACTATAAGAGAATTGGAAGTTACTCATCAAAATTTTGACACTTCAAGCTAGGAACATATCTCGCCACTAATTGGAGCTATACCTAGGTTTGATTCATGCAAGGAGTAAAAATGTACCTAGTAGGGACAAGTGATAAATGCAATGCTTAAATTTTTTAATGGATTGATATATTTTAGTGTTCTATATAATGTTGTAAAACTGTTATCTCATGCTTTGTAGCTTGGATGGGTTGAGGGAGACAACGTGACCAACTTGGTCACATACATATTGTATCCAAAGTTTTTTTTGAGTAACTGAATATCAATTAAAAAAATTCTTTACTTGAGAATAAAATCCATTATTTAGGGCATGTTATATTAGTAGGTAGAATTATGGTCAATCTTGAAAATATCAAGGCTATAATGGAGTAGCTAAAACCTGAAAAATGTGAAAGAAGTAAGGAGGTTTATTAGTTTAGTAGGGTATTATAGAAGGATTCTCTCAAATTGCAAATCCTGTCACTTTATTGTAAAAGAAGAATAAAATATTTTTATAGAAAAAAGAATGTGATAAAGTATTTTATATCTTCAAATAAAAGTTGACTTCAACACCTATCTTAATATTTTATAATCCTATTGGTCACTTTATTGCTATCATCATTACTTATATAGAAGGCTTAGAGGAAGTGACTATGTGTGATATCTTATAAATATATTAAATTAATGATAAACGAAATGAATTATGCATCCCATGGGAGCCATTATTCATGCTTTACAAAAATGAATATATTTTCTCTTGGGAAAACATTTTAGTTTAAAAAATGATCGTCAAATATTAAAATGTATTTTCACTCAACCACACTTGAATTCAAGGAAACAAAGGTGGTTAGAGTTTTTGAGTGATTATAATTTTGATAGTGAATATATTAAGGGTAAAAGAAATAGAATGACATATAATCAAATTTGAAAGGGGCACCTTATTAATTTTTTTATAACCACCTTCAAATAGTAAGTAATAGAGGAATAAAACCATGATCATTGGTATGAGTAGGATAAAGTAGATTAGTGATTAATCTAGTTGATCCAAAATTTACAATGCTACTTATTTAAGACATATACGGTAAATAAAATAATTTTAAAAGTCAAGAGGTTGTACTTTTGGCTACAAATGAAGAAAGATATAGTTCACTTTGTCTTTGTGGTGAAATGTTTAAAGTGTCAAAAGGGTTAAGGATGAGCATAAATATATAGCTATGTTTTTATATCTTCATGACATACCACATGAAAAATGACAAGTTATTAGTATGGATTTTGTGTAGTTACAAATGATACCATACAAGTATAACATAATATTGGTGGTAGTGGAAAAAATTATTAAGGTAGCCCATTTTATATCGAGTAATTTACCAATTGATGGCCCAACCTTAGCTAAAATATTAGTAAAGGAAATATTTAGGTTGCATAGATTTCTTGAAATATTATGTTAGATTGACTTAAATATTTTGGAAAACCTTATAGTTAGCTTTGGGAAATAAATTAAATTACAATATGACCTATCATCTTGAAATAGATGGATGGACAAATAAAAAAAATTAAATAGTGAAAGATATTTTATGTGTGTACTTGTAGACACCCAAAATTAACCACTTGTATTTGGTCAATTTTACCTCATCATTTCATCTGATTCCCATCACTCCTTTCATATCACTTTTCTTCTACATCATATTTTCCCTTTGTGCTAGGGAATCTCTTCATCCACTTCTTCTATCAAGTCAACTATATCTTTCTTTTCTTCAAAACATAATTATTCTAATGGTATTTCGAAGAGGGGAAAAATATAGACACCCAAAATTGACCACTTTTATTTAGTCAATTTTACCCCATCATTTCATTTAATTCCTTCCTATCAACATTAATTAAATAATTATTTAATTAATATTGTCAATTTTCCTAAGTCCTATAAAGTCCTAAGGTAGTTAATTAATTTATTGATTACACTACCTTTTGTCTCCCTTCTTCTTTAAATTAAATAAATATCCCTTTCATTTAATTTAATCATTTTTATCCCCCACAAGAATTAAATGAAATATTTAATTCTCGCTTTTTCTCTTTCCCTTGTCACATCTCACATTATCCCCCATTAATCCCCAATCCTAATCCTAATCCCCCAATAATGAAGTGAACACACTTAATCCTAGATTAAGAGGTGTCAAATCCTCCAACTTTTCCCACCTACCCCATAATCATTTCCTCATTAAGCCTAATCTCCACCTATTCCATACCTTAATTGCTTGCACATGTCCAATCCCCTAATTAGGAAAGGGATAATTACCTTTCCATTTATTTCTCCTTTCCTTGTCCAATCAACCTTAAAGTCTTTCCCTTTTTGGAGAAGTAACCCCACATGGGTCACCTCTCTAATGTACACTTAAATAATTTTAAATTCTTTTTATTCCCCTTCATCCCATCATTTTGGAAGATTGGACAAGAAATGCCTTTATGAGGAAGATCTTTCCCATCCCCGTAGGTACTTGAAAAGTGATCATATTCCTCTCAAACCTCCACATGGTGACACTTGTCACCATCCTAGGCTTTAAGAGGTTAACTCTCCTCACTTTCCTCCCATGATACCACTTGGAATCACCACATGAGTGAAGATATCTCAACTCCTCTCAACTATTGATCTCCAAATTTCAATCCTAGCCCTTGATTCTATTCACCCAATCCACAATCTTTTGAGAAAATTGATACTATTATCTACCAAATTTCTATTGAGCACAAATTGTCCCATTACATTAGGGGTAATCTCCACATCAAGCTTGTCAACATACTTGGATTTCATCAATTTTTGAGTAGGTATGAGTTCTTAGGCCCTAATATTGAATGTTGTTTTGATTGTGTGTTTGTTGGATTTTTAGTGTGATTTCTCTTTGTTTTAAACATATTTTCACTGCACACATTCTAGCACACCCAATGGAACTGACATCATGAGTTTGCTAATAGTATTTTCTAGTTTTTTATGAAGTTTTTTCTTGTAGTTCTTTTGTAGAGAGGTATATACACTCTAAGTAGGTAGATCCATTTTGCAAATGGGTGACTCCATCACCTACAAAGGTGGATCTGCTTAAGCTTTCTAATGACCCAACACCTCATGTGAAGAATAGGTAGATATACTTGTACAAAGGTTGATACGTGCACAATTAGATATGTTACATAGAGGTGGGAACATTATTCCACAGATGATTCTATAGAGATAGACTTGAACCTAGATAGGTGGATCCACATCCTACATAAATGGTTGTTGATTTCTTCAGTGGCATTTGTCCTTGATGTCAAAACTGCCCTGGGTTGGTGCCTTAAAAGCATTTCTCAGTCTGGTCTTATTATGGCATTTGATTGGCACATTTGTTATTTGGTTTCATGGTTACAAGTTAATGATCCCATGTTCAGGTAATGCCCTTTGGTTCTTGATGCTTGGGTTTATAAGATGCAGGTTGCTTTTTAGTTTTAAGAAAACCCTATCAGGTTTCCTTAACCAACTGATAATGGTTTGGGGCATATAGATTATGGTTTTTGGCATGGGTGAAAGGAATTTTGAATTTTGCATGAATGATAGTCTTTATCACTTCACAAGGCTTTGGATATTATTTGGCATATCATTTGGCATTGGATATTATCTTTGGCACACTATATGGCAATGCATATTATACTGCAATTTGGTCTTATCTTGGTTAATTCACATGGTTTAAAAGCCAATAATAGAAATAATGTTTTTGAGTATTTTTATTTGTCACATTAGAAGTGACTTAGCCTTGATTTCTTGGGGATATAAATTTCAATAGTCATCAACATTTGGTGGTAATATTTCATGGCACCATTTTGTCGAAATTTCTTATAGTCAACAATTGTCAAATGGTAATGAGTTTGTCAGCATGTTTTTGGTAAGGCCGTAGACATCTTACCACGGTACCGCTAGCAATTAAGCTGGTAATCATGGTAGTGTGGTGAAAGTTGTTAATGGAAAGCAAGACAACTACCACTACACCGTGTGACGTCAGAAGGGAAACCGTGCTAGTGTGGTGAAAATGGCTAGCAATATGCAAGACAACTACCGCTATACCGCGGGCTATCATAAGGGTAACCACGGTAGTGCAGTGGAAATGGCTAGTGGCATGCAAGATAGCTACCACTATATCATGGGCTGTTTGAAAAATAACCGCAGTAGTGTAGTGGAAATGGTTAGTGATATGAAAGGAGCTACCACTATATCGCGGTTAGTCCAAAGGGAGACCACGGTTGAGTGGTAAGGAAGCGGTAAAGGAAGCGGTAACAGTCAGTGCTAGTAACCACTATACTGCGGGTGAATAGAATGATGGGTGTAGCAGTGTGGTTGAGGAAGAAAATCGTGTGTTGGTTCTTTTGGGAAGCTTAGGCCATTATTTCACTTCTCTTGTTCGAAGGGTTTGGAACCCTAGTTTGGCCGCCACCATGGAATCACTCTCTCGGTCATTTTACTGTGCATGTTACTGGTTTACTGATAGCATATAGGAAAGATTGGAAGACCATGACAATAGTTGATTCACCTATCTGTCTCCTGCCATCGGGTAAGAGCTCGAATGTGGAAGGAGCTCGGGCTGCTCAGTTACTTCACAGATCTGGTAAATTGCTCATGGAAAATTCATTTATGGTCTTCACAGGTATTCATCTATTTATATTTGCAGAATCATTACCTTTACTGACAAGGTTAATAAGGGATAAGTGTTTTCTTCTGCATGGAAGTTGAAGATTTGATTTACTTTCTTCTCAGTCAGAACTATAATGATTTTGCATGCTTAGAATTACGTTTTATATAGTGTTACCATATCAGATTTAATGAATGGTATTTTTGGGTTGTGGGTAATCATGAAGCCTAAAGAATCTTCTCAGTTTCACACTTGGAGTAGTTGGTAACTGTTCTTGAATTCGTCAGTTTATGATTTCAGTTTCACTACTTTGAGATGTCGGTTACTTTAATATAGCAGCAGCTTCAGTGGCTATGGTTTATGGTTTATTTAGATCTTATGTTGTTTTGGTTTTAGCACTGTTTGTGCAGGCTGCTTGAGAGGACAGGTTTCAGTTTGCCTTCTATATTTTCATAATGCTTGGGTATTCCTGTCAGAAGGACTTCTTCATATTGATCTTTCACACATGGACACTACAACACCTGACATTGTTAGTCGATTGAAGTTTGGTAACCTAATAATCATCTTTGTTTTATTCTCTGAAATAGAAAAATGAGAAACTATTGTAAGCTTCCTTGAATGTAATGATGAAATCTCTAATCAAAAGAAAACAGAGAGATTAGGGCTTTATTATGAAGGAAAAACAAAAAGAGGAAAATGGGGGTTAATTGATTTTTCTATGAAGATCTATAAAAAGAGCATAAAAACAGAAAGAGAGAGTGAATTGAGTGAAAGAGAAGAACAATGAGAAAAGTATGAAACAAAAAAGGAAAAACCAGTGTGAGTACATCACAGTGATAGTATTGAAAAATGTTGAGCTTTGAGATTGAAAATCTGAAATATGAGTTGATAATCAAGCTGACTTAAGGCTTGACAATGGCTGAAATTCTGAAAGTTCATTTTGGAACTTTGAGGATTTTAGATATTGTTTGTCAAGAGGCACTTGATAGATATGAGAGAAACAAAGAGATCCTCTGTATCATTGTGTGACTTATTGAAAACAAAAAGGGGTTGGTGCTCCTTGAGATTGGTGTCTCTAAATAAGGGGTTGGTGTTCCTTGAGATTGGTGTCTCTAAATGAGGGGTTGGTGCTCCTTGAGTTGGTGCTCAGAAATCAGCCTATAAGGCATTGCAAGTAATGGTTTTGAAATTAACCCAGTAAGGCAGTTTAGGAGTGGTTTTTCTACCCCAAGAGGGTTTTCCACTTGACAATTTTTGTGTCTCTCATTTGTGTGATTTATGTTTATCTTGCATAATCTTTCTTATAGTCATTTATGTTATTGTGCTCATTCAGTTGGTCAATGCTCTGATACTTTAAGGCTGTTTAAAAGTTTAAAGTCAATTTGCTCAAGTCTGTCATGCAAATTTAGATTGTGCAAAATTGATGCAAAATGTATTTCATCAAGTGAATTAACTTCTGTATTTTGTGCTCATTATATGAATGCTCAAAAGTTTGTCAAAAGCAATTAAAAGTTTCACATTATGAAGTTTTATAGTTCTATTGATAAAGCACAACAAGATTGTTCATAAAGCTTTGTTTGAACAATATCATATGATTCTTTCAATATGGGTTGTAAATATAATTCAAGTCTCATTTCAATCTGATCCAAAGTGTTTATGTTCACTTGCTTAAACAAATCTTTCACTTTGGGTTAAATGAGTAAAAGTTTCATTATGCTTTCAAAGTTAAAAGTCAAAATTACACCAATTTGATTCACCCCCCCTCTCAGAATGAATCCACTTCCAACAAGTGGTATCAGAGTGTAGGGTCCTATATTAGGTTTCAAACCTAGGATTGATTCTGGTCTTGGAAGTCTATTTTTGTGTGTCGTGGAGTATTCGTCATGGCTAAGTGCAAAAGGAACAAAGGTCAAGAGAAAGCTACTTATGTCAAGCAAACAATTGTTAAATCAACCTCTGCCAAGTCCAGTGAAGTTTTGTCTCAAGAATTACCCCTACCAGTTAATACTAGAAGTGATCCTGTAGTTGGTGAAGAAGATCACTTAGTAAGTGACTTTGAATAAGAATTTGGCGAAAAGGATTGTGAAGGTGATGAGTTTGAAGTTGATTTGGAGGCAGAACTACTTGCTGCCTTAGATGAGCTTAGGAGGATTAGAAAAGAAAATCAGGATCTTAAGGTACGCTTAAAGGAAAGTGTCAATGTCAATAAAGTTGTAATACAAGCTCATAATGATGATAAAAATATTATTGAATTACTGAAATCCCAAATGGTTGATAAGAAAAAGACTGAAGATGGATTAGAAGCCAAGTTAAAAGATAAGAATGAATTATGTAATAAACTATAAAATGAGGTTGCCTCGTTAAAGAAACGTTCAGAAAATGATTTTGTGTTAAAAGAACTGACTCTTAAAGATGATTTGATTATCAGTTAGAAAATTGAAATTGAAGAATGTAAAAGGATAGTAGATGTTGTAAGGTTTGATTTGGAAGTTAAAAAGACTGAATGTCTAAAACTTGAAGGACAAGTAGTTTCATTAAGAAAAGAGCTTGAAACTGTTAAAGTTCAATTGGATAAAAATCATAAATTTGATTGCAGTACTAATTTATTGAATGAGATGATTGGAAGAAAAAAGTGATTTAAAGATCCTACAAGAGTGGGATATGAAGTTGGACAAGGCTCTACAGAAGAATCTAAACATGAAACAATTTTTGCTACTACAGATGGAAAGTCATTTACAACCAAGAAAACACCAAGATTGAAGGTTGATCTCGGTCACCATATTGTTGCTGCTCATATAGAAGAAAAATGGGTCAGGACAAAAAGACCATCAAAATCTTCATTTATCAGGTACAACCACTCTCAATTTCATGGCTATTGTTACTATTGTAATGCTTATGAACATAGAGAAAGAAATTGTTGGATGAATAAAACTCATAATCATGAGAGATATGTCAAGAGAGGTTCATACAATGTGCCTAGAAGAAATTCTTCTCACTATGGTCTAGACAACACTATTATATGTTATAGGTGTAATGGGTTTGGACACAAAGCAAAGTGGTGTAATAAAAGTTTGATAAAGCCATCTAGGGACTACATATTCAAAAAAAAGGAAAAGAATATCATGAGTAAGGAGAAGACAAAGCCTATACAAGTATGGAGAAGAAAGCAAGAAAAGAAAAAGGAAGAACTAAATCTTGTGCATGTTGCACAAGAATCATTTCTAAGCATGTATGAAGATAGGGGAGATGATTAATGCATTTTGAATAAAACCCCTTTGATATCAAAAGGAAGTAGAATCTTGTTGTGTCATAGCCTATTTATCATCAAAATGCAAGACACAGATTTGTTTTATTGTCTATGCTGGGAATAATAGTGACAATGAGTTGATGATAATTATATTAATGCTATGATTCATTTATATCATCATTTTGTAAGAAGACGATTTCTCATATGACTTGTTGTTGCAGCATTGAAACCATATCTAACAACAACTTGATAAAATTCAGTGCCTTGATATATATGAATGATGTTCTAGCAATAAAGCATGTTAAGACAATGATTTGGTTGAGGTCTTAATTGAAAGATTGATAGAGGCAATTAGTTGAAAAACATTAACAATAAATGTTGAGTTTTGCAGTGTTGTGCTTGGAAAACATGAACAACATACTAATTATTTTCTATAAAATCATTTTTTTGGTGTTGTGGTTGCTGGTGTAGCATGTTTTGACATTGATTATGTTGGTATAGTATATGTGTACTTGAGAAAAAGAAAACAACATCGATAGAAGTTTGGGTATTCTTGGTTGATAAATATTTCAATATGCATCTAATGATCAATATTTTCCTTTGACAATTGATTATTTCTTGATACTGATAGTTTGGAGACTTGAGACTTATGTAGTGGACTGCATGCTACAAATTTGGCTACTTTATGCTATTCTGGTAAAAGATGTTATTCTGAAGAACAAGGTTATTTGCAATGAAAATGAGCTAGCCTAATAATCTTACTTCTGTTCATTAAGTGTTGAATATGCAATGGTATCTACTTGCTTGTTGGTGTATATAAATCTGGTTTGGTAGTAATATACTTACGTGTTTCATTTGGCAATGAATTTGATCATCATACCTTGTTTTATTATGATCATGAAGAACTGTGCAGTAAGTTATTGAATCAACGATAAAGAGTCACTGATTGAAGAATTTGCACATTTTCAATAAGCTTCAGAAAACAAATAGTGTCTTATAGATCAGAAAGGAATTTTTGAAGCTTCTTTGTTGGGGGAGCTTGGTTCTATGGTTGCTCTCTTATAGCTTCCTTATCATTGTTTGTTGCTCTAATAGTATTTGTAGTTGGTTTCATTGGTTGTTTGGATTTTAGATGTTTTTGGTAACAATATTGGCTTTGGTGACACATTTACATAATTTGGGTGGTACATAATGTGAACAATTGGTTCTTGGTTCACATGCTTCATGGCATGCACTTAATTTTTATATGTTGGTACTGATGTTTGCCATATGTTCATTACAACAAGATATGCATTAGTGTATGGTTATTCATACTGGTAACAGTGTGTTTACAGTTGACAATGGTGAATGAAGTTTAATATGACCAAAAAAGAGAAACAACTAGCCTTAGTGTGCAGTTTTGGTTATGAATATTTGACAGGTTGCTTGGTTTGTGGCTGTTCAATGGTGTTTAGATTTGTAGCCTTATGGTGTTGCTGGTTTTTTAGTCATTTTTATTTTCTCTTGATGTCAAACCTGAGACTGATACATTTGTTTAAATTCATGACATTAAGATGATATCCATTGGCATTCATGGTGTGGAAACTTACAGAACTTATTTCTTAGGATATTCATGCTTCCTATTCATATTTATCCTTTGTAGATGCTTATGTTGTTGTTGGACTGACAGTGAGAATTATGCTACAGGTTGTTTAGGATCATGAATTCAGTTTATGTTACTGGAAATTTTACATGGGCATGTATTTATTTAAGGTATGAATAGGTATATCAAGTGACCATGGTATTCGGTCTGCATTTTTGCTGCATTCATGTTATATCTATAGCTCGGTATCGATTGTGTTGTACTTCATGGAGAAAATGGTTGTTGTATATCACAGGTTTCTTCCTTTGTCCTTGTGACAAAAACAGGGAGAAAATGGAGGTTTAGATGGCTCTAATTTTTTCCATCAAGGACAAAGGGGGAGTTTGTTGACTTCTTCTGTGGCATTTATCCTTGATTTCAAAACTACCCTGGGTTGGTGCCTTGGAAGCATTTCTCAGTCTGGTCTTATTATGGCATTTGATTGGCACATTTGTTATTTGGTTTCATGTGCAGAAATCATGGTTACAAGTTAATGCTCCCATGTTTAGGTAATGCTCTCTGGTTCTTGATGCTTGGGTTTATAAGATGTAGGTCGCTTTTCAATTTTAAGAAAACCCTATCGGGTTTCCTTAACCAACTGATAATGGTTTGGGGCATATAGATTATGGTTTTTGGCATGGGTAAAAGGAATTTTGAATTTTGCATGAATGATAGTCTTTATCACTTCACAAGACTTTGGATTTTATTTGGCATATCATTTGGCATTGGATATTATCTTTGGCACACTATATGGCAGTGCATATTATACTGCAATCAGGTCTTATATTGGTTAATTCACATGGCTTAAAAGCGGACAACAGAAATAATGTTTTTGAGTATTTTTATTTGTCACATTAGAAGTGACTTAGCCTTGATTTCTTGGGGATATAAATGTCAATAGCCATCGACATTTGGTGGTAATATTTCATGGCACCATTTTTTCGACATTTCTTATAGTCAACAATTGTCAAACGGTAATGAGTTTGTCGGCCTCTTTTTGGTAAGGCCATGGACATCTTACCACGGCACCACTGGAAGTTAAGTCAGTAACCGCGGTAGTGCGGTGAAAGTTGTTAGCGAAAAGCAAGACAGCTACCACTACACCACGGACTGTCAGAAGGGAAACCATAGTAGTGCAGTGAAAATGACTAGTGGCATGCAACACAACGATCGCTATACCACGGGTTGTCAGAAGGGTAACCACGGTAGTGTGGTGGAAATGGCTAGCGGCATGCAAGATAGCTACTACTATACTGTGGGTTGTCTGAAAAATAATCGCGATAGTGCAGTGGAAATAGTTAGCGGTATGAAAGGAGCTACCGCTATACCACGGGTACTCCGAAGGGGGACCGTGGTTGAGTGGTAAGGAAGTGGTAACGGTCAATGCTAGTAACTGCTATATCGCGGGTGAACAGAATGATGGGTTCGATAGCGCAATTGAGGAAGAAAATTGTGTGTTGGTTCTTTTGTGAAGCTTAGGTCGTTATTTCGCTTCTCTTGTTTGAAGGGTTTGGAACCCTAGTCTGACTGCCACCATGGAATCACTCTCTCAGTCATTTTACTATGCATGTTGCTGGTTTACTGACAGCATATAAGAAAGATTGGAAGACCATGACAATGGTTGATTCACCTATCTGTCTCCTACCATCGGGTAAGAGGTCGAATTTGGAAGGAGCTCAGGCTGCTCAGTTACTTCATAGATCTGGTAAATTGCTCATGGAAAATTCATTTATGGTCTTCACAAGTATTCATCTATTTATCTTTGCAGGACCATTACCTTTACTAACAAGGTTAATAAGGGATAAGTGTTTGCTTCTGCATGAAATTTGAAGATTTGGTTTATTTTCTTCTCAGTTAGAACTATAATGATTTCGCATGCTTAGAATTACATTCTATATAGTGTTACCATATCAGATTTAATGAATGGTATTTTGGGTTGTGGGTAATCATGAAGCTTGAAGAATATTCTGAGTTTCACACTTGGAGTCATTGGTAACTATTCTTGAATACATCAGTTTATGATTTCGGTTTCACTACTTTGAGATGTTAGTTACTTTAATATAGAAGCAGTTTCAGTGGCTATGGTTTATGGTTTATTTAGATCTTATGTTGTTTTGGTTTTAGCATTTTTTGTGCAGGCTGCTTGAGAGGACAGGTCTCAGTCTGCCTTCTATATTTGCATAATGCTTGGGTATTCCTGTTAGAAGGACTTCTTCATATTGATCTTTCACACATGGACATTGCAACACCTGGCTGGCATTGTTGGTCGATTGAAGTTTGGTAACCTAATAATCATCTTTGTTTTATTCTCTGAAATAGAAAAATGAGCAACTGTTGTAACCTTCCTTGAATGTAATGATGAAATCTATAATTAGAAGAAAATGGGGAGATTAGGGCTTTAATATGAAGGAAAAACAAAAAGAGGAAAATGGGGTTAACTGGTTTTTCTATGAAGATCTATAAAAAGAGCATAAAAACAGAAAGAGAGAGTGAATTGAGTGAAAGAGAAGAACAATGAGAAAAGTATGAAACAAAAAGGGAAAAACCAATGTGAGTACATCACAGTGATAGTATTGAAAAATGTTGAGCTCTGAGATTGAAAATCTGAAATATGAGTTGATAATCAAGCTGACTTAAGGCTTGACAATGGCTGAAATTCTGAAAGTTCATTTTGGAACTTTGAGGATTTTAGATATTGTTTGTCAAGAGGCACTTGATAGATATGAGAGAAACAAAGAGATCCTCTGTATCATTGTGTGACTTATTGAAAACAAAAAAGGGCTTGGTGCTCCTTGAGATTGGTGTCTCTAAATAAGGGGTTGGTGTTCCTTGAGATTGGTGTCTCTAAATGAGGGGTTGGTGCTCCTTGAGTTGGTGCTCAGAAATCAGCCTATAAGGCATTGCAAGTAATGGTTTTGAAATTAAGCCAGTAAGGAAGTTTAGGAGTGGTTTTTCTACCCCAAGAGGGTTTTCCACTCGACAATTTTTGTGTCTCTCATTTGTGTGATTTATGTTTATCTTGCATAATCTTTCTTATAGTCATTTATGTTATTGTGCTCATTCAGTTGGTCAATGCTCTGATACTTTAAGGATGTTTAAAAGTTTAAAGTCAATTTGCTCAAGTCTGTCATGCAAATTTAGATTGTGCAAATTTAATGCAAAATGTATTTCATCAAGTGAATTAACTTCTGCATTTTGTGCTCATTATATGAATGCTCAAAAGTTTGTCAAAAGCAATTAAAAGTTTCACATTATGAAGTTTTATAGTTCTATTGATAAAGCACAACAAGATTGTTCATAAAGCTTTGTTTGAACAATATCATATGATTCTTTCAATATGGGTTGTAAATATAATTCAAGTCTCATTTCAATCTGATCCAAAGTGTTAATGTTCACTTGCTTAAACAAATCTGTCACTTTGGGTTAAATGAGTAAAATTTTCATTATGCTTTCAAAGTTAAAAATTAAAATTACTCCACTCTGATTCACCCCCCCTCTCAAAGTGAATCCACTTCCAACAGTGGCTCCAATTTCATAGAGGCAACTCTTATAACAATAATATTTTTCACCTATAGAGGTGGATACATGACTAGAGGGGAAATTTTACTTTGTACACAAGCGTATGCATTGGTAATTGATAATCATTGATTTTACTCAATTTTCAACCTTCAGTACTAACCCACTAAATCATCCTTGTACCTATGATTATTCTAGCACCTATCCACAAGATCACATTATTTAAGGCTAGTGTTTGAGACTACTAATAATTTTTTGCAAGACGTCTATCAAAGACCTTGCATTTTTATCACTAGTTTAGGAACATTCAGTTCCTGATTAAAGGGTCAATTAATCTTGTTTGTCATGTTTGGAGTCCCTTGTCCATGTCTATCTATCGGTTTGAGTCATAATTTTCTATCAGGTTGTCATCCTTAGATAAGTGGTCCCACTCTATTCTTGGGTAGACATGTTCCTATACAGGTAGATCCTCTTTATTCACAATTTGTGCACCCTCCATCTAGTTAGTAATCCTTGGGAAGATATGCCCCGTGCATAGGTGGATATATTCTTACATAGGCAGATCTATTGGTCAACCTTTTCATCCTAGATAGATAGATCTACTCTATTGGTAGGCAATCCTATTTTTCATAGGCAGATCTATTTTCACATAAGTGGCTCCACTGATAGGTAATACCATTCTAGTTAGCCATATGTGCTCTATTCACATGTAGTTATGTATGGTCAAACTAGTCAACCATCCTTCTTAGGCAGATCTATCTTGTGGATAGGCAGATACATTGTTGGGAAGATATTTCGTGTCATTAGACGATATTGTTTAGTTAGTTGGCTCCACTTTTTTGAGAGGCGGATGTGATCTTAGGTGAATCCTTTTGTGGATAGGTGGATCCACGCTATTCTTGGACATTGTCCATATGAAATATAGAGAGTGAATACTCTTCACCAAAGATAGCCCTAATTGTCCCAAGCCTAATTCTACAATTTTTTTTTTTTAAATTCTTCAATTGTCTTTATCGATCATTTTCATCACACCATCCTTTTCGAAAGTCATTGCATCATCCTTCTACTAGTAGAAGGATGTTCTAGAATATGTACCATCAAAATCCCCATCATCATAAATCAAAATCTAGCTTCCTAATACTTGTTTGATAACTTTTGAATCCTAACTGATCAATCAATCAATCTACATCATCATCATTATGCTTTCTTAAGAACATTGTTTGTCCTAGCGAGTAATCCTCCTCAACCAAATCAACTTACCTCAAGCGAGAGGTTTAGTTGATGTCAAAATCATTTGTGCTTGAGAATGTAGCCTATCTCAAGTACAATCCTATCATCATCATCCCATGTTCTTGAGAACTTAGCCTATCTCAAGTACCAATCAATCCCATCATCATCATTCCAAGTTCTCAAATCAAATTGGAGTGCTAAAACAATCATCTAATCAATCATCTAATTGAACATCTAATCAATCCCCCAATCACCATTATTTTTTCCTATTATTGGACTTGAAATCATCTTCATCCTCCACTACAATCATCATCGTATATTTCATGCTTGTCACCACACAATTGCAGCTTACAAAGCTCATGGAATAATAGCAAAAATTTCACTAGTTTCCTTATTTTGTTCATATTCCTAGTGGAAAAAATCCACAACAACTGCCGTACAAGGGGGACACCTTCAAATCCCCATTACCCTCATGAACTTATGCCTTTTAAAGAGGATATGGTCTCCCAAATATAACTTACCCCTAGCCTTGAGGAGCATTATAGTAACCCAGTCAATGTTCACATGATTGATCATCTTATAAGTGAGCATTATGAAGCCATCCTTGCCAAAGTACTTATCCAAGGTATTAATCCCCCACTTGGGTTTAACATGTCATAATATTTGGGAACAATTTTGTATTACACTCCTCAAGCTCCCCCAAAAAACTCTTGGAACATACCAAAGTTTGATAATGATGTGGTAATCTAGGCTTTTCCCTCCCACTTCAAATTCCTACAATAGGATTTGGACTAAGCCTTAGTCCTATTCATGGACCTGATCCTACAACAACCACACATCTTTGTAGGATCTATTCCTCAAAATATCCAAGACCAACTACCACAAACATCAGTTCACCCCCCACCTTCAAGGAATATGAAGGCTCTTGTAACTAATCCACCTCCATCGACACAATATCATGTTCCTCTTGTATCACTCCAATTGTTCTACCATACTTCTTATAATACAACACCTTCTTCATCTCACATCCCACCCACTATAAATACTCTAGAACAATCCTATCCACATCCTTCATCACAATCCTATCCAAACCCCTCATCACAACCCTATCCAAATCCTTCATCCCAATCCTATCTAATTTACCCATCACAATCCTACTCAAATCCTCCATTACAATATCCTAATCCCTTGATTACATATTTCTCTCTGAGGTATCATCAATATTTCAAATTAACACCTCCCATAGATCCCCCTTCTTAGCAAGATTTGTATCATCATCAATCTCTTGCAACACCACACCATGCTCAACCTCATTATACCTTGTAGGATTATGCGTATCAATCATATCCACCTCAACAATCCCCACAATAACAATATAAAAATACTCAACCACTTCACAACCACCTCGTAAATCAAAACATACTTCTCACAACTATCAATATTTTATGTCATAACCTCCCACACAATCTTATGTAGGTGCAACCCAATATTCTTCACACTACCAACCACAATCAGTGTCATATTCTCAACATCCCAACAACAACAAACACATCCTAATTAATTCCAACAATCAACCTATCCACCCCAATCATCTTAAAAACCACCATATCACTATACTCAACAAAAATCATCACACCCCAATCCACCTCTTGATCAATCTCATCCTCTTCCACCTCCATACAATCCATATACTCACCCACCTTAGGCTAATCTAGTAGCTCCTTTCTTCACCCAAACAACTAAATAAAGAATGGGAGGACATGGAATCTACCCTTAAAGACTTACAAGTAGGAACAACAAAGAAGTGCTTCAAATTTGAGTTGTGTTGATATCTATTTGATGACACTATTGCCACCACACCTTTCCCTAAACACTTTGAGATCCCAAAATTTGAAAAATATAAGGGGAAAGGTGAATACATCAATCATTTTAAGGAGTTTTACATGCACTATCAAGAGGTGGAATATAATGATAAATATATTCTTCATTTGTTCCCCAAGAGCTTGGGTGGACAAGCATTGAAGTGGTTCATCTCGCTCAGGGTTCTATCTCTATACTTGTAGATTTATCTGAGAAATTTGTGGCACATTTCTCTTATAATATCTAACGTGAAGTCAATATGGTGGACCTATGTGATAATAAAAAATATCTTGGGGATACTTTCATAAACTATTTACAAAGGTGGCATACTCAAGCTAACTGTCTTTCATGCTACGTACCCAAAAAATAATTGATCAATATCTTTGTTGAAAACCTACATATAGAGATGGATTTTTATTTGCACATGAATTGTGCTTCCACATTTAATAAAATTATTGAGAAGGGTTTCACCATTGATAAGGCACTCGTTGCTAAGGGTTGGTTAAAATTTATAAAGAAAATGATGATAAACCTTCTGATGTTAAATCTCACTTCTAGAAAAAGAAAAAAAATATTTTCAATTATGGTGTGACTAATACTAAACATATCCAAGTGGCTAACACGTCTCAAGCTCATCAGAATATACCCACTTCATCCACAACCAACACAATATATGTTCCTCAAGGAACATCCTGACCTCCAAATCAAGGTAACACTAAACACAATTTCACTCCTTTTGGAGAACCCCTTAATGCCATATTATACGAGTTAATCCGAGAAAATGTAATCACATATCCCATCACCCAACCTTTTTATGACACCAAATGCAAGTCTAACTAGTATAAGGAGAATAATATTGTGATTATCATAGGATCAAAGATCATTCCACTAATAAATTTATGAAACTCAAGAATTATGTTCAATATCTTATTGATAGAGGTGATATTACCATTTACAGGAATCAATCTACCTCCTCTAATGCTCAACTATAGATATGCCAAATTCCTTTCCAAAACACTCTCAAGGGGATACCATATCTAATGTTAATTTTGGTCTATATAATTATCAAAATAATAGCCAAAAAAATAGGACCAACCGTGTTGATTATACTAAATTCCCCTTTAACTATGACAATATGGTTGGTTGTATCATACAAGTTGACCCACATGTGTCTATGATTAGAGTACAAGTTGAAGAACCCCAATGCACAACTACTATTGAACAAGGACACATCTCCATTCCTGGCCCATCCAACACATCTCAACAACCTTCTTTAAGCCCACAATACAATATATTGGATCATCATGAGTAAGACACCCATACAAATTTCCATTTTAGACTTGTTGAAATCTTTTTCTATACACCAAGAAATCCTTACTAAAGCATTGCAAGATGCCTGTGTTCCTACTAATATTGATCCAACTCAATTCCAAGAACTATTAGGAAACCTATCATCCACCTATTAGTTGGGATTTATCTAGAATGATATTCATCCAATTGATCCAACCTTGTAATTTCCCTCTACATAGTAAATTCCTCATTGCCAACCACAAGGTAAAGAGGGTCTTGTTAGATAATGGTTCAACCCTTGATCTATGTATGCTAAATTTTATCAAATAGGTGGTATATAGTCAAGCTGATTTAGATAATTAGGTGATTACTATCAAGGCCTATGATAATGTAGAAAGGGATTCCGTTGGCGCCATTTGTCTCCCCATTTAGTTTTGTCCAACTTTGTAGTATGCACCATGCCATGTCATTGATCTTGACCTTCCCTACAACCTCTTCCTTGATCACACATGGATTCATGCCATGTTGGTCATTCCATCCACTTACCATAAATCCCTTAAATTCCCACATATCAATATTGGGCTCACCATTCACCTTGATCCTTATCCTTTTGAGTATTGTCATGCTCTTGAGGCCACCTCCCCCCACTCTCGACATTGCCTTGGAGTTGAAGTTTTACCTTTCAATGTAACTTCATCATCCTCTTATGTAAATCCTAATACACTCCTCACATCTTCCACTCCATCCACTACCCTCGAATCCACACTTTCTAAGGTCAAGATCATTGATAGAGATTTTGGGGAGTATGAGATGAGTGCAAATCTTAATGTTGGAACCATGCCCCCTCTCCACACACTTTTAGAAGACCATCCTCATAAGAGAAACCATAAAAAGTGACAATAAAAATATGGGTTCAACCACCTTTTAGTCTCCAAGAACTTTGGAGAAAGAACAAATTGAAGAAGACATTAGTAAATGGGTATATCATGAAGAACCTGAAAGTTATCCTACACTCTTGGAATATTTCTAAGATACATATCTTGCTACCCATCAAATGGCTCAAAAATTCAATTACCAAGGAAAAGGATTGGGGGGAAATGAACAAGGTATAATCCAACCTATTGAGCTCCCAACTAATGAAAAATATCAAGGACTTTGGTATTATACTAAGCAAAAGAAATACTCAATGTCACAAAGTACTTCCACCAATGTCACTTCAGAATCTATTATCATTGAAGAAATCCTATATGAGGTCATTAAAATCTCTTACGATGATTTGTATGTCTCCTCCCTTTTATCCATTTCCATCTTTACCATTGACCTCCCACTTCGTCACCCTAAACTTATTGATTGGGACCAGCAAGTATCTTCACCTACTGAAATGTTTCCAAATGATGAGTAATTGATAAATTCCATGGGTTTAGGTGAGGATTATCAATAATACTTTTTATATGAGCTTCATCAATGTGCCTTCTTTTGGGAAGAAGAACTCCTCAACTATAAAAATAGAAAATAACAAAACAATTCAAGGTCTCTTAGTGAAAACCTCCCTGATGAAAAACTCTTTGAGGCATTAGAGGATGAGAATGTTCATCTCCCTCTTATGGGTACACAACCATCAAAAAGGTCCTCTATCTTGATTGAAGAAACTAAAGAGATTAATTTGGTCATTGTAACAGAACCACATATCACATATGTAGCTAGTCCTTTGTCAGCAGTAGAGTATCAAATTTTTTTCCAACATCCTTCAAAAAGGGTCAATTAATTTCTCATGGTCATACTCTGACATGCCAGGACTTGATCCTACATTAGTGGTTCACCACTTAGATGTTCGTGCTAATGCCAAGCCTATCAAATAGAAGCTCCATAAAATGCATCCTGAATTGGCCTTGCTAGTCAAGGTAGAGCTCAAGAAACTATCAGCAGTTGGTTTTATTTGACCTATTGACTATTCTGATTGGATCTCTAATATTGTTCTTGTTGCCAAGATGACTGGGGGAATTCATATTTTCACTAAATTTAGAGATCTAAACAAATCTTGTCCAAAAGATGACTTCCTACTTTCCAATATTGAAATTATTATTGATTTAACAATGGGACATGTTATGTTGTCATTAATGGATGGATTTTTAAGATATAATTAAATATGTATTGCAATCTAGGGTTGACATAAAACAACTTTCACAATTTTCTTGGGGAACATTTTGTTATCAAGTCACGCCTTTTGGTATGAAGAATGTAGGTTCTACTTATCAATGTGCCATGACCATTATTTTTCATGATCTCATTCATATTTTCATGGAAGACTATGTGGATGACTTGCTAGGCAAATCAAAGACTTGAGAAGAACACCCTCATGTCTTCTTCTACAAGAAGTGAAGGAAATGGACTTTCAGTTGCATGATTCTTTGAGGTTTAGTTGGAAGTAGGTTGTTGTCTTTAGCACAAATCACCAAAAAGGAAATGGTGGTGTTACAATGTTGATTGGTCCTATATAGGAGCGAATTTTCACCCCTTACGCAAATTCCCCTTTTACACATCCTCACATTAAAAAACCAAATCTGAAGGTGAAATTACACATAAGCCAGATGCCTTCATTCCACTTGGCACCCGTTTTGTGTGTTGGTAGAGGAATAACTTCCGGTGACACCCTTGTGGCATGCAGACGTTCGTGCAACACACTTACATCCCTGGAAAATTCCCGTGTCTAGATCCTGTGGAGGCATTACACTTCCCATTAGAGGATGATTTGTAACACCCTCTTCAACCAACCGACCCGAATATGACCATTTTTCTTCATCTCTACTTCAAATTCTCTCTTCATTCATTCATTCTAAGCTCTAGGGACTCTAAGCATTTAGTTCAAGCTCTAGGAATTCAATCCATTGCTCTCAAGCAACACTTTGCACTCCATAGAAGCAATATCAACACTCTGTCAACTTCGTAGAGCACGTGTGAAACAAAATACCATTGGAGTAGAGGCTTGAGTCCTCTCGTTTTATTCCTCATTGGCTAGTGAGCTCTTGGTGGAGGTGGTAAGCTTTCTACTCCTCTCCTCTATGATTTGGTTGAGTAGCATAACACTGTTTTGTAGTGATTTTGTGTTCTTCACTTCACTTCTTGCTTTATCATAATTTTATCCATTATCATCATCTTGGCTATCCGTGGAGGTGGGAACACCAAAACGGGGGTCTGATTGAGGTAGACCCCTATACATCCCCCCAACAATTTTCCTCTCTTGTGTGCAGGTGGAAGAATTCTTGGAGCTAGCTAGCGAATGAGTACCTTTGTGAGATCATTCTTGCCATCCTCACTCTTGCATATTTATTTTATCATATTCATGTGTATATTATTTACTTCATAGTGTTATTTTGGCCCTTCGAAAGTAGTTAGCTAGGCTATTAGTCTATTTTCCTGTGTTCAAATTTGTCTCATCATTCCTTTAGTCATATGGAAGCTAGGGCACCTGAGAGATGCCAACACATCGCATTGTCATCCCAAAGCCACGTTTTGTCCTCAGGTAGAGAGCTCCCTAAGATATAGTGTTGACCCCAAAAAATGACTTACCTAGCCCCATTTCAATTCTTGGGTTTGTAGAGTGATTGAAGGACCTTATAGTCCTCATCATTCTCGTCCTACATTTCCCAACACTCCCTTAAGCTGAGGTAAGTTAGGGAAGCCTTCTTCTCTCTACCCTTCGTGACTTGGGGACTTGACGTGGTTGGTCCCCCTCTCTTAAATTTTTGGTGAGCCTGACATGAACCATTTTGGTTCTATTTTGTGATACTGAAAGCTCCTTTAATCATGTTCTAGGAGTGTTGTAAGTGAGAGTGTTGTAAGGCTTCCACCTTGCAACCCAACTTGTGACCCTTAGTAGACGTAGTTGGAAGGTTCCAAAAGTATTGCATAATGAAACCTTAATCGGGTCACTACCTTTTCCTATAACCTTTAGGATACATTGTGGAAGTGTCATTTAGTGTGCATAATGGCCTCTTTTCTGCATCAACATATTCCCTCTTGTTGTGTGGTTTCACAATATGCCCTATTTTTCTCTTTGGAAAAATGTGGACCCCCTTTTTTTTGTTCCCTTTTTGTTCTCGATTTCTTTTGCGTTGTTTTGCAGTTTGGTTGGTTCTAGTTCTCTCTTTTGATCTTTGTTTGGCCTTTTATTTTTTCACTGTGTCTTCTTTCCCAGATTTGTTTTTTGGTCTTTTTTATGAAGTTCGATATTTTACCTTAAATCAGAATCTCGAAGTCCTATGATTGTATCAAGTTAATTATATCTTCAATTGATTTTAACTCTGCCTGGTAAGTCACCGACTGAAAGTGTTAATCTCAATGATATATTTTATTCTTGTACCAGAGTCTGATAATTTTATTTGTAACTCAAAAATTGAAGGGTATTTTTTGAAATGTTTTGATTCTTCTTGAGCCCAGTTTTTGGTTTTTTATTTTGTTTTGGTATGTGCTCTCTCTGAAGCTTCGAAGTAAGTTCCTGGATCTCGATATTTCTTTTAAAAAGATTGATACCAAAAAGTGTCAATATCGGTGATCAAAAATTGATCACGTATCTTTAAGGGCCCATGCTTGGTCGTTGATCAAAGTGACACCAGAATGCCATGTATAATCACTGTGCCATTTGTTCCCTCTAGTAATAAGCCTACGTAGAGACCTAGGTGTTCATAATCTAAACCCTAATCTGTAATGATTACACCTTTATTCGAGAAATTGATGCATTGTAATAGGTTATTAATGAAGGTGGAAAACTACTCATGTACTTGGAACCACCTTAAGCATAGAGTTGCTTTTGTAATACCTTACTTCATGTCATGCTGCAACTTTGCAAAGGACATTGAAAGAATGAAATAATTCTGGCATGCAAGGAAAGGTAAAATTTGAGAAACCAAAAAACATAGTTACCAAGGGTTTTGGAGTTCCATTTCAAAATATTATCATTATCAACTAGAACTAGGTATGTTTTGAATAATTGATTTTATGTTAGCTTTTTTCATGCTCAAAGATCTTGAAAGATATTTTTTTCCCTTTAAAATGTTTGAAATTGAAATGATGATTATTCTCTGATTTTTTGAATTTAATCGAAAGATGAATGAAAATGTTATAAAATCATAAGAAATTTCTAGTTAAATTTAACCCTAACTTGCATGCAAGGCACACATTTGAAAATAAAGAAAATACCACCAAAAATGAGTACTTCTGACACAAGAGTAGAAGATGAATTCAAGTATTTCAATTCACAATTCATACCAACCAATATGGTAGTGACATACACTCATATGGGGTGGTCTTCTGATATTGAAATCCACGCTCGGGTATGGCAAGAAAATGCTTCTCAATGTATCAGAATTATTATAGAAAGTGGGTTATTCTCCACAACAGGGTTTCCACTAGCAATGGAGGCCCCTGTATTGGTTACACAATGTATGAATTACTATAACCTTGATAAAAGTGTTGTTGAGAAGTAAGGAATAATTTATGTTGATCTCACATCAAAAGGAATTATGTACATGTTTGGGCTTCCTACTTTCACTCAGATGTACAACATTGATATAAAAGCTAAAGCCAGAACATATCAAAATGCTAAAAATCACAATAGAGAAATTATGAGTACCCAATGGTGCCATAATCCAATTGTACCACAGGCCAAAGTACTTCAAAGGTCTATATTCAACCAAGAAATTCAAGACATTATTACTCTACTAAGCAAGATGGTTGGTTTAAGAGATGCTAGTAAATTTGAACCCTAGATGTTTGTAATAATATCTATATTGATGGAAAGTCTCATATAGGTGTACTGGGGGAAATTTTATTAGTGACATATTATGTGAACAAATAAAGGAATTTTCCAAAACCTGGTATTTTTATTTGTCTTCATATGTGATTTATTCCTACGCCATGAGAGCAAGCAAACAAGGGTTGAAAAGGGTCGGTACTCTAGGCAGGGAGGTTGGAAACAATTTGATATATGCTCATTTACCCTAGATCACTATCCATGGGTATAAATAGAATTACAAGAGAGTTAATGATGTGTTTTCCATGAAGCTGGTTAGAACGATGGAAGGTGATAAAGCCAAAAGATTGTCGTTGGAAGCACAAAGTGTTATTAGACCAATGGGAGGCTGGTATATTCAGTTCCCCACATTCTCCTACATTAGGATGGAAGGGTTTGATGGACATCCATTTATGCTTCCTAGGTACCCAATAGATAAGATTATTTTATTAGAACTGGTGAGATAGTTGAAACCATGTCAGGCCCTTTATAACAAAGCCTGCAAGAAGGCCTCTTTCAGATTTCCTATAGCGTTAGGGAATTACAAATGCAAAGCAATAAGGTTGTCTGACTTGTGTGAGGACGAATTGAAAACATATAATTTTGAGTTTTTTCCACTTTAGAGAATATATTATGACCCTGAAGGGAACATTTCCAAGACTATAATTGGTTATCATACCCATGTCCAACATTTAGAAGATTATTGGCTTAATTATGAAGATGAGCATAAAGTAATAGAAAATGTTGATACATAAACAAGGTCTTCATCTCAGACAGCTGAAACATTATTTACTTCTCCTCCATCTATTAACATGGATAATGTGAATAAACATTAGGAAGAACTTCTATGGTCTTGGATGAAATTTTTGACACAGATGAGGCCAAAATTAAAGAACAAATGGATAAATGGGGTGCCATGTGGGAGAAAGTTAAAGAAAAGAAGTCTAAAGATAAACCCATGGTACAACCAATGCTAGAAGAAATTCTTGATATAGGGTTTTCCCCTATAAATATTGAAGAAGAATAATTCATACAAGGAACGCTCACTTCAAAAGTGGGCAATCCTGATATTCTTGAGATGGAAACATAGGAGACTATAGAATAGGATCCTATTGATGAAACAATTGTTGAAGATAATTTTGATTCCAAACCTTCACTTGGCAATGTGCTAAATGATAATGAACAATCACAGGTCTTTGGAAAATTAGAAGAAGAATTGGTTGAAACAAAAGTTGAAAAAGAAACTACACAAATCTAGGGTGAAGAAGTTGAAATGAAGAGAACCCTGGTGTAGCAGAGAATGAAGAAGATAATTCCTAGGAAATTAGTATTGAACATCTGGATAAACAGTAGAATGTAAATCTCCAAACAGAGGAGGAAGTGCCAAATCTTTTCAATCCCAACTCTATGCCGAAAATTGCTAAAGAAGTTCCTATTTTAGAAGAAATAACATAAAAATTTGAAGAAATAAGAGAAGAAATTACTGAATTCAGTGAACATCAAGAACAAAGGAATGCTATAGAGGTAGAGTTAGACAATGATGCACCTGATTGGTTGATTAGGGAATTAGCTTTCCCAATGGAAGTAGAAGTATTGCCTCTGGA
Organism: Sequoiadendron giganteum; assembly: GCA_007115665.2. Taxonomy (NCBI): domain Eukaryota; kingdom Viridiplantae; phylum Streptophyta; class Pinopsida; order Cupressales; family Cupressaceae; genus Sequoiadendron; species Sequoiadendron giganteum. The sequence continues at coordinate 428,225,430 of CM021101.1, read as the reverse complement.
TCATTATAGATTTTTACTGAAATAGATACTCCAAATCCTAGGTGTAGAGCTAAAGCAAGGCAAGTCATACAAAAGAATGTAGATGGTAACAGGACTGTCCATATAGCTACTCCAATAGCTGATAAAGAAAAACATGAAATAACGCCTAAGGAGTATAGTATAACAAGTAATAATCTTGGACACTCATCTTGGAAGCAAGAGTTGGATGAAATAAAAGTGAATTTGAATGCCATTGTTGCTAGAGTATAGAAGTACAGAAATAAGAAAAAAGAATTGAAAGAAAGGGTTTCTACCTTAGAAAATTTTATAAAATCTCTAACCTTGTCTGGTCAAACACAAATAGAATTTCCCCAACATCTAGTATTAATGTCACAAGAGTAGGTGGATGCAATTTAGCAGTTCACCATAAAATGAATGTATTTGAAGAATGGATTGAGTATTGGGTAAAGCAGGGAGAAGAATTTATCATAGAAGCAATAAGGAAATATAAGGAAGCATACCATTGGTTTGAAAAATCTAAGAGCTTTGAAAGTGAATGGAGGGTTCGTCAAGAACAAATTAATATTGAGAAGAAAGATATTGAAATTCTCATACACACGGATGTCCAAGGTTTAATACAAGGAAATGTAATGCCAGAGCAAGAAGCTCTATCGTTAGAAAAATGGAAGAAACAATTAAAGTGGGAAGGTGACATGTTAATACAATGTGTTAAAGGATTTGAAAAAGTCACTAAGGAAAGTAAAAGATTGCTTGATAAATATCAATATTTTATTGAATTGTTAGCAAGTCAAAGGTGTGATCCTCAAAAATTAGGACAGGACGATAAGGAAGCCCAAGCTTTCAAGGAATGGATCGAAAGAATAAATAGAGACCTTGTTCAATCATTAACTCAGGAAGTTATTGATGAGATAATACAATGTAGGAATACCATAGATAAATATGCAACAGAGAGAGTGCAAATAAATGATATAATAATTAAAGTATTAGAAGAATAAAATAGCCTTAAGCTCACTTTGAAAGCTATACAGTGAGTTTCAAAGGATTGTATGCATCAAGCATTGGTTTATACAAAGTATTATGTATCAGAGTAAGGAGTGAAGAGTGTTCTTGCTGACAAAGTCAAATCTTGGACTTCATTTGGAATGTTCCAAATGACAGCTGGCATCTACCACGTGCTACCTTTTGATTTATTGTTTATGATTCTTTGAAAGACTTTATGTTTAAACTCTTGGGGCCTTCTCTCTATAAAAGTCCATTTGTTTCTTTATTTTTATTTTAAGTTCAAAATCTGTGGATGTTAGAAGAGCCAAAAATTCTTTAATTTTTGTTCTTTTTTCCTATTTTCTAAATCATTCCAGTCTAAAAAATTGTATGCACATAGACATTGATTAATATAGGAGAGAATTTGATATCTACTTATCTCATGAATCTTTTGTAGCTGGTTTTGTTATTTCAGCTAAACAAGCTTGTATGCTGCATCGTTTAAGGGTGCATACATAAACTATTCAGTGTCCAAACTAAAAATCCTCTCTTTAAAAGCTCACATCATTTTGTATGTAGCTATGAAGCAATTTGGTGAAGTATAAAGCGATTTTCTTTGATTTAATTAATTCTTTGTGGTATGCATGGAGAATAACTAGGAGATTTTAATTTTAGTATTTTTATGTTTTATTTTAGAATAGATGCTTAAATTCTTTGAAAATGTTCCAAAAAATAGATAAATGGATGGAAATTTATTGAAAATATTTTGATTATATAGAGTTGTTGAATGCTTAAAACTAAATCTACTTAAGTGATAGCAAATGAAATTGTTGATGTTCATGAAATATTATTTCAAATATTTCAATTTCATGATGTTATTTTTATGAATGAATTCAAAATCTTCTGTAAAAAATCATTTGACCTTTGATAAAATTAAAATAAACAAACATATTCCCTTTGGGATTAAAAAAAAATTCACATCATACCCTGAAGCGAACCTAGTATGATCATGACCTGATTACCGAAGACTTGGGATTGAACTAAGTCAATCTTTTTGTTTTGTTTAGGCAGATTTCCCCTTTGAGATTGTCTTGTTTCATATCTTTCAAGAAGAATAGGCTTCTTCATGGTCTATTTGTGATTTGGTGATCCTCATGTGACTCTGGTCGAACATCATCTAGACCTCAAAAAATTGGAAGTGTAAGTATGATTCTGCAAAATACAATTGTTGTGACACCACCCCCTTCCATAGTGATGACATTCCTAAATGTAGAGGTACCAATCCAATTTTTCGTATACAATGATTTATCAAAAAATCTTGATAAGTTGTGTCCCAAATGTTACCTTTACAAAGATGCAGAAGAATATATCAGTATCTTTAAGGATACATGTTTTAGAGAAATAATTCAACATGAAGATGTCATATGTAGGTTTTTCCCAAATAGATTAAGCAATGAAGTGTATCAATGGTATATCAACCTACCTCACAATTCTATTAGATCTTGACCAGATATGGAAAGACAATATTTAGCCAAATTTAGTACACCTACAGATCCTACTTTGTTATATCATCAATTTTCTCAAATTAAGAAGTTTGAAGGAGAACCTATAACTTCTTTTAATGATAGGTTTCGAAAGGCTTATTCTAGGTTACAAGCACCATATGTAGTGGATAATTTGTCAGCCATCATGGTTTATTATATAGCAGTAGATCCTTTAACTGCTAGGTTTGTGAAGCGGAAGGAAAATCCTCCTACTACTTTACCCAAAGCTTATGTTGAAGCCGTTAATGTGAATCTAGAAATGAAACATCTTGGAAATAGATCATCCGCAAATGGTGGAAATGGACTAAACAATTATCCTACCCTAAGTTTAAATAGAGTTTTTTTGAGTCATCCTATAACTCTTAATGTTTGTCCTTCAGTGATCTAGAATGGGACATTTCCTTAAAATAATTTCTTTCAATTAGGAAATAGTCAAGCTTTAGTCCCTCACCTTGGTCCAGCTATTACAGAATTGCATCCTAACAAAAATTTCTTTTTCTCACAGACTCAAGAAAATCAAAATGCTAAAATTTCAGAGGAGAAGGAAGATATAAAATAAATTATAGCTCAACTTAAAAGATTAACCACAGAGGTTACACAATTAAGAAATTAGAAATTTTATGCTCATAATAACAATCAGAATTTGCAAAATTAGACGTATAATACTCCCAGACTACCCAGACCTAATACGTGACCAAATAATGGAGAAGTGTCCTCACCTCTAGATAACAATGTTCCTAAGTATGAAGGATCCACATCAAAATTGAATTTAGTTGATCTCATGATGAATAATTTGTGTAGAATCCATAACACAAATACTCATGCTGAAATAGATTGTTCACAGTTCAAAATTGCTTTAGATATTTTCCTAGCTGCTATAAATTATAATGAATAGTGTGATTCTCACCCTCCCAAGGGAAAAAAATTAGTTCTAGTGGGATATGATTCTACTTTAGTCCTTGAAAGCTATGAATGTGTTAAATCACCTACTCTCGCTACAAGTTACACTCATGAGTATGAGGGAGATAATTTAGCTATGACTCTAGAAACATACACATTTCCTTATCAAGATGGAAATGAACCCCAAGAAGAAATTGACAAAATTCATGCTTTTTAACAGTATCAGAAAGGACATACTCATAATCTGAGAAGCAACACCAACAATGGAAATAAAGTAAATGGGAAATTAATGACGTCGATTCCACCAAATAAATTTAATACTCCACCTGATGACAAATCAAGTAATAACCCAAGGTTACCCAAAGTAACCTCTCATTACAATTCTAGAAGAATTTTAAGAAATGAAAAGATAGACTATGTTGATCAAAACAATTTGACTACCTATTTAGCGGAAAAAATAAAAAAGGTAAATGTTAGTATTTCTTTGTCAGAATTGCTCAAAACACTTGTAATTAAGAAAGATTTTCTAAGTTCTCTAGAAGATTTTTCAAAAGAAGGCAAGCTCAAAGATACTCAATCAAAAGATAATCAGATTAAAACAAAAGATAAGAACATTGTTCCTATAGAGGATGCGCAAGTGGCTTTTTACAAAGGAAAATTAGAGTCCACCATTTTTGCTCACTTTGAGAATATTTGGTAAAAATCTTCATAATTGTTTAGTAGATTCTAGAGCTCTACTAACATGATGCCTTTATCTACCTTTCAAACACTAGGATTAACTCTGAAAATTTCTTTAAAGAAGGTTACTCAACTTGATAAAATGGAAGTAAATTTAGTTGGAGAGTTGACTAATATTCATATGCAATTAGCATCGGATCCTAGAGTTTAATATTATATAGACATTCAGGTTGTTGAGATACCTGACACTTATGGTATGTTATTGAGTAGGAATTGGTCCAAGGTCTTGAATGGATATATGGCTACTAACTTCTCACATATGTGGTTACCATGGAAGGGAGTTCCTAATCAAATTAGGATTGAAAGGGAGCCACACATGAAGTATATGCTCACTAAATATAACCAAAAGAATGAATTTCTATATATTGATGTAGAACCAGGAGTTTACAAAGCACAAAATTCCAGAGTCAAAATCGAAGAAATATTTACATGCAAAGCTAGAAAATCCAATTACTTGGCTCCTAGAATAGATATTTTAATTCAATCAGATTGCAATTATTTTTGAAGAAGAAAATAATGCCTATGATAGATTTCAGAAGAATATTATTACAAAAGAGCAACAAAGTTAAAGTTTCACTAAAAAAATTATTATTGCATGGTTGGTGCAGGTTACATGATGTTGCACACTCATAAAATAGTTGTATGATGTGTTTGGAGATAATTCATAGAATTGAAAATCTATATTTTCTAGAACACGACAAGGTTAAGGGACTTGAATCAGAAATGCACATAGACAGAACTCATGTCATGTAGATCGAAAGGACTAATCTACAATCATCAAAGAATGTTAAGTTAAAAGCTATAAATGATCAAGCCTAGATTCTTAAATTTGATGGATCTAAATCAAAACAAGGGATTGGAGTTGGAGTCAAACTTATTGACCTGCAAGGTAAATCTTTTCTTGCTACATATCGATTACAATTTCAATGTACTAATAATGTTGCAGAGTATGAAGCCCCTATACATGGCCTAATCCTTGCAATAAAAAATAAATTAAGAATCCTCAAATTATTTGGTGACTCAGAATTGGTAGTGAGACAAGTTCGAAGGCAATATATTTGTAACTACAAGCATTTATCTAATTATTGACATAGAGTATGGGATTTGATAGAAAGTTTTGATGCATTCAATATTACTCATATCTCGAGAAGATTTAATAAAAGATTTGATGCTTTGGATACTGCTACCAGTACTCTAGAACCTCTAGATGCCTCTAATTTGAAAAGATTCACAGTTGAGCTAGTGTAGTTACCTTTGATTCTTGATAATGTTATCAATTTGTAGGTGTTCGAAGATGACTGACATATATTGTATTTCATCACTAATTTTGGTATTTTTGAAGCACAAATAATCGAAGAAATAGATTGCTCTGATGGAAAAATTCAAGATGAAGAATTAGCTCAAGTGAGAGATAATAATATTCCAAAAGGAATAATTGAGTTGGAAAGGATATTTGACATCGATTAGATAATTAGACAGAAATGTTTTCCTCAAAGTGGCAGAGGGTAATTCTAATTATACAATTTACACACTAAATAAGGTCCTAAGAATGTGTTAATTGGAAGGTTTTGTACTATAGAAGAGAAGAGGAATATCACTTAGGCACCTAAATATTATTGGAAGGTTATTGCTTGGACATACAAATATTTGAAGATGTATGATACTTCCATTATTACTCACACAATACCATTAAAGTCTGATGCAAAGCCTTTCCATAAGAAGCAAAGGCCAGTAAATGTACTCTTAGAACCACTAATTCAAAATGAAGACCATAAAATTTTATCAACTAAGATAATCCTTCCTATGATAAATTCTACTTGGGTGGCGAATTTGGTTCCGGTGAGAAAAAAAGAAAGGAGATATAAGACTGTGCGTAGATTTTTGAAATCTCAATAAGGCATCTAAGAAAGATAATTTATCCCTTACCCTCATTAGAAGAAGTGCTAAAAATAGTTAATGGTTCACAAATTATGTCCTTTTTGGATGGATTATCTAAATATGATTAAGTAATGGTAGCGAGTGAAGATCGGATGAAGACAACATTTACCACAAAGTGGGGAACTTTTTCCTATAGGAGAATTTCATTCGGATTGATAAATGTTGGAGCTACATTTCAAAGAGAAATGGATTATGCTTTTCATTGATTGATATGCAAGTGAATTATTATTTACATGGAAGACCTCACAATATTTTCGAAAGACAGGAGAGATCATGTTTGAGATCTCAGGGCAATATTATAGAAATCTGAAACTTACAGAGTTTCACTGAATCCTAAAAAGTGTATTTTTGGGGTAACTGAAGGTAAGTTACTAAGACATATTATTTTTGAACAAGGTATTTTGATAGACCTAGACAGAGTAAGCGCATTGCTCAAGTTACAACCCCTAAGAAGCAAGAAAGAATTAAAATCCTATTTTGGTAAGATTAATTTCGTTCAGAAATTTATTACTAGATTCATAGAAATAGTGAAACCACTAATGGTATGTTGAAGAAAGATGCCAATATAGAGTGGAAAAATGAAGCCAATATCACCATGAAAATATAAAGACTGCTATCATAGAGGTTCTGGTATTGGTAAGTCTGGATTATACGAAACCTTTTTATGTTTACTCTTTTGCCTCTAGTCATACTTGTGCAGCAGTACTAACACAAAAGGGCGAGAAAAAAGAAGAAAATCCAATTTCTTTTATGAGAACTCCATTCAAAGAAGTAGATACAGATGTTGAAAACAAGCATTTTCTTTGGTTAAAGTAGTATGAAAATTCATGCATTATGTCCTCATGAGTATGGTTAAGGCTATTGTTCTGAATGCTACAGTCAAAATGTTGTTAACATAGAGTGAGCTTGAAGAAAACAGAGTCAAATGGGTTACCATCCTATAGGAATTTGATTTAGAAATCATACCCATGAAATTAGCTCAAGGACAAGCTTTGGTCAAGTCTACTACACAAATAGATCCATAAATTTCAAGTCAACAATATACATTGGATGCAAAAGACCAAGGTGATTGGTATTTATATATATGGAATTATTTGGTTAGACATACTTGTCTTGATCACACGTAAAGAAATAAAAGAAGATCCCTCAAGATAAAGTCACAAAGTTATATGATCAAAGGAGGTGCTCTATTTAAAAGAAATCATGAAGGAATCTATTTAAGATATTTGAATAGAACATAAGCAAAAAAAGTGTTGCAGAAATTACATGATAAATTTGGAACAGCTCATGGAGCACCATTAGCTACTACCCACATCATTTTAAGAGTTGGTTACAATTGGCCAACTATTTTCAAAGACACATACGAACATGTGAAACATTGTCATACATGTCAGACTGCATCATAAAAAGGAAGATTTAATGCTCAATCATTACAACCAATGATGGAATTGCATCCCTTTTCACAATGGGGACTAGATTTTATTGGAACTATCAATCCTCCATCATTTGGAGGCCATATATTTATATTAACTACTACTTATTATTGTACCAGATGGACAAAAGCTTGTCCCAACAAACAATGCACTACAAAGGTGGCAATCAAATTTTTTGAAGAGAATTTCATCACCAGGTTTGGGGTACCTTACGCACTGGTATGTGACAATGGCCCTACCTTT
>CM021101.1:428198863-428217553 GCA_007115665.2 Sequoiadendron giganteum | reverse complement strand
ATCTAACAATGCTTTTGAAGGGTTTTACTAATGTTCCCAGAATTTTATACATGAATATGCTTACTGTGCCTTTCTTTACAGGATTTATGGAACCAACTACAGGACCATCGGGGGCATCCACAAAGCAAGAAAAGGGGAATAAATATTCCAAGGCCTCGAGAGGAAAGGAGGACAAGGATCAAATGAAATATCAAGCTTAGGGAGTGGAGGTCACCTCTTGGGTCACCACTGAGTGGGACAAGATTATAGATACTAACCTCAGACACATCAATATAAACAAATTTAGATAGAGGGTCATCATCAACCCCACTACAAAAAATACAAAAAGAATCAAGAAGAGCTGTTTGGCTAAGGTAGCTGGTTTCTTGCTCGCTCTTGTGGCACATGAATTAGTGATAGCTTGTAGAGAAGCCTATCAAGAAAAGAGCAAAAAAAATGTAAACCGGGATGGCAGGGTGTTGGCTCACCTATCTGCCAAATCCATAGCACATACATTCTGCATCCCCACCTATGACTCTACGGAGCAAGAAACAATGGAATATGCAAAAATCATGTGGAAGGTGGACCTCTTAACGTGCAATAAATTGATTAACCAATACTAGTTAAAGGACAAAAGGGGAAATGCAAACAAGGTGCCCCAAGAGTTGTTTAGAAGTGATTTCTATGAAGATTACCATGACTTGGTGAATTTGCTGAGCAGAGTCATGGGAATCCCTTCTGCATCCTATTTCTTTGATTAGATGTTTTATTTTATAGAAAAATTTATCAGAGGCACAACCAAGTTTGATTGGGCTTGAATGATTAGAAAAAACCTACATGAGCAGTTCCTAGCGGTTAAGAATTCCCACCAATTTTATATGACCTCTATTTGGTCTACCTTCTAGATGAAACCAATCCATATAGGGGTCTGTTTGTAGCACAAAACACAACTTCAGGAAGAGAGATAAAAGTGTATGATAGGTATCCACAACTCCAATACCAAAACTTCAAAAAGGACTATTACAGGGTGAACGATGCATTCATCAGACACATTATCAAACTTCTAGAAGGATATTTCAAGAGAAGAGTCATGCATAGCGCTTGTGCCTTTATCTAGAGGTTCAAATTCTTGTTCATTCAGTTCCCCAAGTTCACTTACATTCAAACTGAGGACTTCAGTGAAAGGCCATACAAGCTGCCCTGATATCCAAATGACCAAATGATTTTGTTAGAAGTGTCAAGGCAGCTACAAAATGTCCATACTCTCCTTACTAGCAAGCATCGGGCAGTGGTTCCCTATCTTTTGACATTTGAGCAGGGAATGTATTCTCTCCAACTACACAAAGCATCAAGTATTCTAAAAATGAGCTTGTTGAGTATAATTTGAGCCTCTACACTCCTCAGCCAAGGGTGGACCCATATGGTAAATTGAAGAAATTTGTGGGAAAGGAGTACACCCATTTGCATAACATTGAACGTTTTTGGGCCAACTACTAGGATGAGAAGGAGGTATGCATGAGGAATTACATGTGTATGATGATGTACTTTGTTAAGATAGTCAAGTTATTCCCAGTGCCAGATCAAATTTTTGAAGATGAAAAAACTATTATTGATCCTAGGTTTGATGTTGTCACTAACATGCCATTGCCCCTCATAGATTGGAATGAGGAATAGGTTAATGACCTCAAAATTTTGACAAAACCAATAGAACACATAAAAAGGCAATGGATCGATGCCCAAATTTCTTGGTTAAATCTTCAAGGGGTTGATCTAACTTATGGTGAGCTCGAGAGCGAGACGAACAATGGAACTATTGCTGCCCCAACTGAAGAGGCTCCCAATTCTCCTCTAGCCACCAGGTCATGAAAGAGAAATGAAGCATTAGAGTGCCAGCTGAAGCATAAAGTATACTCAAGGAAGTCATCAGAGGTTGACACCTCAAAGAAGGCAAATAAATCAGGCAGATTCTCTGAGATGCCCACAATTCAAGAAGATCCAACACACAAAGGAGAAGAAGAGGAAGAGGCCGAGCAACCCAAGTCACCACCATTTCCACTACTATTAATCCTCCTCTAGTATCTCAAGTGTTAGTAATCTCCTCCCTACCTGTAGTGGACATCTCAGTTCATCTTCCCTCCACCTCACCCACTACGCCTATTATGGTAAGAGGTTCCTCCTCTACAATGACCTCCCCACTTTCTTCCTCTTAAATGTCTCCATCATCTATGGTTCCCTTGGCCACTACAATGACAATGCCCTCCCTCACTCTTCTGAAAGCCTTTGCTAGGCATAAGAAAAAAATTCCTATGGAGCTCTCTAGAGTATTGAAGAACCTCGTAGTACAAGCCAATTTAGCTTAGGCCATCATCGGTCTCCTTGTTCCTCCTCCAATAAAATCACCCAAAATGGAGATGACAATGCAGATCTCAAAGGAGCTTGAAAGGAAAATGAGGGGGGACACCGAAAATGGGAAAGATGTTGAGCCCAAGGATCCGTTCAAGGATGAATACCATGCACATTCAAAATATCAACACTTGGTTATTGATGAGGTAGTCTATGCAGAAGAAAAGTATCAATCCTTGGAAGAAGATGTCAAGGACTTTGGTGCCAAATATGTGATAGAGTTCTTCGACCAGGAGCTCGAAGAAGAGTTGTCCAAGCAACTCAAAGATGTTGGAGAGGAAGCTAAGAGGAAGTCTTCTGAAGAAAAGAAAGAAATGGAGGAAGACATGGAAATATCTACCGAGCATCCATCAAAAGAACAAGATATAGGCCTTGGCCAATAGGAAGAAGCACCTCTCGAGAGGGAAGAAGAAGAAAATAAAGAATATGAAACTGAAGAAGGAGATGATCCTAAAGAGGAGGTTGATATGAGAAAGAGCCATGAGGTAGGGCACCATACAAAGCTCAGGCCAGAAGAAGAAAAGGTTCCTAAGGGGAAGGATAGCCCCAAAGAAAATTGGTGTAAAAAGGGGAATGGATGGAAAAATCACAATTCCATGCTCCGGGTCTCACCTCAACAATTCCCTTTGGTGGCTTCCTCCACCACTCAACCTATAGGTCCTGACACAAATTTAGTTACCCCTAGTTCTATTGGCCATCCCCTCTTCCAACCATGGCACACAATTCAACCAAAACTTAGTGCTTTGCCTCTGATTCACCCTTAACCCTTAATCAACCCTAAAGGCCAAATACTCACAAAGCTCAACTAGATACTTGCAGGGGTGTAAAGGTGTCTTTTCATGCTTCCAAGCATATCATTAGGTCTCTTGAATAACCACTAGACTCCATCTCTCCATCTCTTCTTTCAAACCCTCACTTAGGGTTGAAAAAGGCTACAAGCCTAGAGCCTCTTTTTAACCCTCCTAGCCCGAGAAAAGAGGATGTTGCTCAAAACTTCTCCAAAGAATCTCAAATATTTTTCATGGATTCTTGGTCATTATACCAACCTCTTCAATATTTCCAAACCCTTAGGCCTTGCCTTTCCGTACACAGGACTGTCCTCACACTTTGCAAAATGTAGGGTTTTTAGCCAATTCCTGACCACCCGATTGGACTGTTAAAGAGTTTGCCTAGCAAACGGATTGTTGGAACCTCCTCCTTGGTAACAAACCACTATGAGACATCCATCCACACTTGTACCATGGGGTTCATCTTGGAGAATTCTTCCTTGCAAGTTATGTGCTTTTTAGCACTGTCCTTCCTAGTTGGGTATTGCCAAGCTCGCCTAGGAAGAGACTTTCCTCATGCTCCTTCGACTCCTAAAGACTCCTAAACCTAAGATATATATAGGTATGGAGCTTAGCCTCATCCCCTATAGGCTATACACTAGGTATAGTGGAAGATAGAGGTCTAAGTCTCCATGATTAATAGTTTCCTAGACTAAACAACAATGGAAAGGAACTAGACTATCTAAGAATCAACTAAGAAACGATGAGAAAGATTAACAACTATCCACACAAAGCTTTTAAGAACAATTACATCACATTGAAAACATAACAAGATTCCTTTTTAATTCATTAACACACTACCAAGAACACAATATAGGAAATTCAGTTATCTTCTACTGTCCTCGGTTACCATTGATGAAAAACTACAATTTACAAAACTTTCAAATATGCTCAAAGTCTTCCAATGATTTCAAACCCAACTACAGGTCAAGGCATACCTTGTATAGGTTGTCCAAGGTATTTGTGCCTCCCTTGGGTTGGAAAAATCAGTTACTAAGTGGGAAAAGTGCAAGTTGTCCCAATTTGCCACTTTCCCCAACTTCTTAGAAGTCACACAAATGAGTGTTTTAAACTCAACACTTGAACACTAATGATATCTCCTGACCAAGGTATGTTGGTAAGCCACTCACTCAAATGTAATGATCAACATGACCTTATCAAATTAAAACAAAAATTCTCAAACCTTTCCTATTCCTAGTGTTCCTAGGTGTTTCTCCTGTTTCTCCTAGGTGCTCCTGCACCATTCTCCCCCTCCCTGCATAAGAACTATAGAGAAGAAGGAGAGATCAAGGACAGGTCAATGCCAAGCTTCTGGAACTGATCTTCTTATACCCATGTAGCTTCTGATTCATGCTTATTCTTCCACTTGATAAGGTGGTCCATGTACACCTTGTGTCTTGTAGACTTTTGTACCCTTGATTCTAAGATCCTTTTAGCTTGGTGCTTGTCCTGAGAAGGTAGGGGTATGTTGCTGATGTCCTTGAAGATCTCTTGACTATTCTAATCCATTCCTTTGACTAATCCCTTATATTTGATCAAGTCAGCAATATTGAAAACCGGTGAGATTCCTAAGTCAGTAGGTAGTTCAACCTTATATGCATTTTTCCCATACTTGGCCAATATCTTGCATGGTCTGACTCTCTTCATCCGTAGCTTGGTTGAAACTCCCTTCTACAACCTGGATTTGTTGAGGTTTACCATGACATACTCACCCACTACAAATTGTACATCCTTCCTTGTCAAATCTACCTTCTCCTTCAACTTTTGTGTAGCTTCGGTGACTGTCTTCTTCACCTGCTCCTGAATCTCTTTCATGGTCTGATTGAAGTCTTCAACATGTCCACTCCTATTCTCCATGGTCCCTAGATCTCTGAGCTCACAAATTCCTCTTGGGTGCATCCCATACACAACCTCAAAAGGACTCTTCCCTGTAGTTCAATTCACACTGTCATTATAAGCATACTCAGCTTGTGAGATCACCATGTCCCATGTCTGTCCATATTCCTTTGTTAGACACCTCAGTAGGTTACCTAGAACCCTATTGACCGCCTCTATTTGGCCATCAGTCTGAGGATGGTAGGCTGATCCAAAAGACAGATTGGTTCCCAATCTACTCCATAGAGTCTTCCAAAAGTGACTCATGAATTTAACATCCCTGTCTGAAACTATGCTTAAAGGTAAGCCATGAATCCTTACAACCTCCTTGAAGAAAAGATGAGCTATGTAGCTAGCATCATGAGTGGTTTTGCAAGGAATAAAGTGACTCATTTTGCTAAATATGTTCACTACTACATACACACTATCAAAACCAGTCTTGGTCTTAGGGAGTCCTACCACAAAATCCATGCTCACACACTCCCAAGGTCTGTTAGGAATGGGTAGGGGTTGATAAAGACCAACATTACTAGCTCCTCCCTTAGCTCTCATACATATAAAACATTGTTCCACATACTTTCTAACATCTCTTGCCAAATTAGGCCAATAGTAAAACCTTTGTACTAATTCCAAAGTCTTGTTGATGCCAAAATGCCCACTAAGACTTCCATTATGCTTATCTTGAATGAGGTTTTCTCTCATTGACCCTCTTGGAACACACAATTGATTCCCTTTAAACAATAGACCACTTTGCAATGTATACTTAGCATATTGACTATGAAAATGATTCTCAAAATCTAAACATACCTTATAAGCTTATGAGAAGTCTTCATCCTCTCCATAGAGATCTTTAAAGCTTTCAATCCCTATGCTCTTCAGTTTTATCTCTTGTACTGTCAACAACCTCTTGCTCAATGCATCTGCTACCTTATTCATCTATCCCTTCTTGTGCTTGATGGTGAAGGTAAAAGCTTGGATGTATTCCATCCACTTCAAGTGCCTATTTTTCAACTTCTCTTGGGTATTCATGTAACTGAGTGCTTGGTTGTCTGTAAAGACTACAAACTCCTTGGGTAGAAGATAATGCCTCTATTTCGTAAGTGACTAAACCAAAGCATAAAGTTCTAAGTCATAGGTTGAATATTTCTTCTTTGCTTCATTAAGCTTCTCACTAAAGAAGGCTATAGGCCTACCCTCTTGACTTAGCACTCCTCCAGCTGCCACTCCACTTGCATCACACTCAACTATGAACAATTTGTCAAAACTAGGTAATAAGAGAATGGGTTGAGTTGCCACTTCTTGTTTCAGTTTCTCAAACCCTCTCTCAGCTGCTTGAGTCCACACAAACTTGGTTTTCACACCATCTTTTATTGTATCTAGGACCAGTGCACAAATACCACTAAAGTTCCTTATGAATTTTCTATAGAATTGGGCCAATCCATGGAAACTTCTTACCTCAGTCCCTGTTGCTGGTGTAGGCCAATTTATGATTGCCTCCACCTTGCTTGGATCCATCTTCAATGATCCCTTAGACACTACAAATCCCAAATAGACAAGCTCTTGCTTAAAGAACTCACACTTCTCTAGATTGATTGCCAACTTCTCCTCTTGCAACCTTCTAAGAACCAAATCCACATGTTTTAAATGCTCTTTTGTTGTCTTGCTAAATATGAGGATGTCATTAGGGTATACAACCACAAATACTCCTGTGAAATCCTTGAGCGCTTCATTCATGAGCCTCATGAATGTGCTAGGTGCATTGGAAAGGCCAAATGGCATAACTCTCCACTCGTATAAACCATCTATTGTCTTGAATGCTATCTTCCACTCATCGCCATCCTTAATTTTGATCTGATGGTATCCACTCTCGAGATCCAATTTGGTGTAGTATTGAGCTCCTCCAAGACAATCCATTAAGTCTTCAATCCTAGGAATAGGGAACCTATACCTAATGGTGATTCTATTTATTGCTCTAGAATCAGTACATAACCTCCATTTGCCTTCCTTCTTGGTTGCCAAAACTACTGGTACTGCACATGGGTTGATGCTCTTTTGAATCAATCCTTGATCCAACAACTCTTGCACTTGTTTGGCCACTTCCAAATTTTGATCCGGTGTAAGCTTGTATGTTGCTTTGTTAGATAATGATCCTCCAGGTATGAAGCCAATTTGATGACTAATAGCTCTTTTAGGAGGTAAAGTTGTAGGTGTGCCATCACTTACAATGTCTTTGTACTTCACAAGTAATCTATGGACTGCTTCGGGTATGACTGGTTTTTCAGTCTTGTCTTCCTCCTTGGATTACAATAGCACTACATATTCTTCTCCACCTTCATGTAGGGTGTTGAGGAACTCTTTCCCACTACTTAGTAGCACACTTGGTGTCTTTGGCTGTCCTTCATCCTCCTCCAACAGTGACTACAATTTAAAAGTCCTTCCATCCTTCTTAAATGAGATTGTATTCTCTTTTCCATCATACATGGCACTCTTATCATATTGCCATGGTCTACCCAATAGTAGATGACATGCATCCATGGGTAAAACATCACAAACTAACTTATCCTTGTACCCTCCAATGGAAAACTCCACCATTACTTTTTCATTCACCAAAACACTTTACCCTTTGTTAAGCCATGTGACCTTGTAGGGATTGGTGTGGGGTACCTTCTTCAATTTCAGTTTCATTACTGCCTCCTCTGAGATTATATTGTTTTTTGAACCTGAGTCTACTATGACCTTGCATACTTTACCAAGTATCTTGCATCTTACTCTAAATAGAGCTCTTCTTTGTTTTGGTTCCTCCTTGACCGGTTGTCTGATCAAAACTCTTTTGAACATCAAAATCTCTCCATTCTCAGATTCAATATGACTAACCTCAGTTGTCTTAGGACTCATGGTGTCCTCTTGTGCATAAGCCACTCTCTTCTCATTGCTTGATGAATTTGCTTTCTCTGGGCATCTATAGGCTGGGTGTCCAACTTGACCACAATGATAGCATTTCATGGTTTCAAAATAGGAATTACTCCTGCCTGCTCCTCTTCCTCTATTGGATCCTCCTTGAGAACCTCTACCTTTGTTATACCCTCCTCTAGAAGGTGTATCATTGCCATGATCTGTGGTTTTGAACTCTCCTTGGTTTCTTTGTTCATTACCTCTACCTTGGTAGTCTCCTTGCTGTCCTCTTTGATCTCTATGATCTCTGCCTTTACCTCTACCTTTAGAAACCTGATCTTGCTTCTTCTTGCTTCTCTCCTCAATCTTGATAGCTAATTGATAGCATTGATGTACTATCTTTGGACTTAAAAGAGCCATCTCTTGAATGTTCCATTTCAATCCATTAAGATATCTAGCCACCTTGAGGCTTTCATCTTCTGAAACATTAGACCTCATAAAAAGTTTTTGGAACTCCTCTGTGTAGGTATTCACATCTAGGTCTTTCTACCTTAGGCTTTGTCTATTCTTGTGTAGCTGAATCTCATAGTCATCAGGCATGTAGGCTTCTCTCACCTTTGCAACCATACCTTTCCAAGTTGAGATGGGTTTCTTTCCTTCCTTCTCCCTCTCTGTTTGGATGAATTTCCACCATGTCAAGGTTGATCCTCTCAATCTTGATTTAGCCACCTTCACCTTCTATGCCTCTGTGATCCCATCACACTCAAAATGTTTCTCCATACCTTCTATCCAATCCATGACTAGATTGACTTCCATCTTCCCACTGAACATTGGTATGCCTTCAAGTGCCTTCCCACTCAAAGCTTTCAACGCCTTCAAGAAAGGCTCCTCTTGTAGAATAGGGTTAGGTTCAGGGATCTTTTCTTCCTCTGCAACCTCTTCTTTCTTTGGTACCCTGTTACTATCCTCACCATCCCTGTTTAGTACAGTACTCAATGTCTCCTCCAATTGTGCTAGTCTTTCCCTTAGTCTTCTATTATCTTCTTCTTGGTCTTCAACCTTCTTTCCCAACTCAAAATTTGTCACCATGTTTGTGGAACCACTTGATTCAACCTCTGACATACAATTCTCTATCCCAAACCTTTAACTTGCTCTGATACCAATCTGGTGTAAAAAGGGGAATGGATGGAAAAATCACAATTCCATGCTCCGGGTCTCACCTCAGCAATTCCCTTTGGTGGCTTCCTCCACCACTCAACCTATAGGTCCTGATACAAATTTAGTTACGCCTAGTTCTACTGGCCATCCCCTCTTCCAACCATGCCACACAATTCAACCAAAACTTAGTGCTTTGCCTCTGCTTCACCCTTGACCCTTAATCAACCCTAAAGGCCAAATACTCACAAAGCTCAACTAGATACTTGTAGGGGTGTAAAGGTGTCTTTTCATGCTTCCAAGCATACCATTAGGTCTCTTGAATAACCACTAGACTCCATCTCTCCATCGCTTCTTTCAAACCCTCACTTAGGGTTGAAAAAGGCTACAAGCCTAGAGCCTCTTTTTAACCCTCCTAGCCCGAGAAAAGAGGATGTTGCTCAAAACTTCTCCAAAGAATCTCAAATATTTTTCATGGATTCTTGGTCCTTATAGCAACCTCTTCAATATTTCCAAACCCTTAGGCCTTCCCTTGCCGTACACAGGACTATCCTCACACTTTGCAAAATGTAGGGTTTTTAGCCAATTCTTGACCACCCGATTGGACTGTCAGAGAGTTTTCCTAGCAAACAGATTGTTGGAACCTCCTCCTTGGTACCAAACCACTATAATAACTCCTTCCACACTTCTACCATGGGGTTTGTCTTGGAGAATTCTTCCCTGCAGGTTATGTGCTTTTTAGCACTGTCCTTCCTAGCCGAGCATTGCCAAGTTCGCCTAGGAAGAGACTTTCCTCATGCTCCTTCGACTCCTAAAGACTCCTAAACCTAAGCTATATACAAGCATGGAGCTTAGCCTCATCCCCCATAGGCTATACACCAGGCATAGTGGAAGACAGAGGTCTAAGTCTCCATGATTAACAGTTTCCTAGACTAAACAACAATGGAAAGAAACTAGACTATCTAAGAATCAACTAAGAAATGATGAGAAAGATTAACTACTGTCCACACAAAGCTTTTAAGAAAAATTACATCACATTCCAAATGTAACAAGATGCTTGGTTAATTCATTAACACACTACCAAGAACACAATATAGGAAATTCAGTTATCTTCTACTGTCCTTGGTTACCATTGATGAAAAACTACAATTTACAAAACTTTCAAATATGCTCAAAGTCTTCCAATGAGTTTGAACCCAACTACAGGTTGAGGCATACCTTTTATAGGTTGGCCAAGGTAGTTGTACCTCCCTTGGGTCAGAAAAATCAGTTACTAAGTGGGAAAAGTGCAGGTTGTCCCAATTTGCCACTTTCCCCAACTTCCTAGAAGTCACACAAATGAGTGTTTTAAACTCAACACTTGAAAACTACTGATAGCTCCCGACCAAGGTATGCTGGTAAGCCACTCACTCAAATGCAATGGTAAACATGGCATTATCAAATTAAAACAAAAATTCTCAAACCTTTCCTATTCCTAGTGTTCCTAGGTGTTTCTCCTATTTCTCCTAGGTGCTTCTGCACCAAAATTGTTGCTACTATTGAGTCAGAAGAGGAAAATGCTATATTTATCAGAGATTCAGATGAAGAAGAAGAAGAGAAAACATAAAAAGAAGCTTTAGATCATGAAGAACGGGTTATCCAACATGCTCAGAGAGAAGAGGGTGGTCATGAATCACCAAAGGAGGGATCCGAAATGACTGAATAGTTGGAGAAGCAGCTACAAAAGAAGACCCCCGCTCCCATGGATCCTAAGGAAAGACTGGAGGAAATCCTAGCATGATCTCAAATAGGAGCAAAGAAACAAAAGAATCCGAAGGTCAGATCACACATCACGATGGATGCATCAGGATCTCAGACGGTGCAAATTGCCACCCCAGTGCTGAATAAAGATGATGGGGTAACCTATAACATCTCCACTATTGACGTGGGCACAACTAAAAGGGAGAAAAATATTGATCAACTCCAAGGGTCTATGGCCACAATTGTACACCAAATGAATAAGGACCAGTCCTTTAAGGAGGAGCTGAAAGCACAGATGGCGGACCTTACTGCCGACATACAAAAATAGTCCTTTGTGGAGGAACTACCAACAAACTCATCAACCCCCCCATTGCGGCTATCGAAGGATCACATAAGTAAGCTGGAGAAAAGAAAGAATTGGTCCAAGGCTACCGATGATTGGTTCCAGCGGGTGATCTACAATGGAGATATGGGTATTGGCCATGTTCCGAACAATAGACAAATTTTGAGAAGTACAAAAGCAACTAGAGGGTACGAAGAAAATATGCCAATACTTCATTGAGCTATATAGTATTACTTATCCTAAGCTCGAGGCTTTCCTCAAAATTCTCAACAAATCATGGGAGAAGGAATTGGGTCTGGCGAAGAACGACCAATTGTTGGTCAAAACGTGGAAAATGGGTCTAGACCACAAGAAGGAAGTATTGGAGTAGGTACTTCGTGAAGTGGAGCTTGATCTAGAATGGGCTAAATAACACCAGGAGGATTATGAAGAGTATTTAAATCTCATGAGGAATTTTGATATGCCTCTCAGTGAGCTAGATCCCAAGAAACTAAGGCCATATTTTCACAAAAAGGATGGAAGACAGGGCTGTAGATTCACTAACGCTATATTTTATGGACTTTCCTACTAGGGAATTCATCCAATCTGAGTAGATGGAAAAAGCTACACCCAAGTGCCTTAAGAATTGGGAACTGATCACAGGCCGCTCAAAGAAATTATCGTTTCAAGTGC
The DNA here is from genome assembly GCA_007115665.2 of Sequoiadendron giganteum. Classification (NCBI taxonomy): domain Eukaryota; kingdom Viridiplantae; phylum Streptophyta; class Pinopsida; order Cupressales; family Cupressaceae; genus Sequoiadendron; species Sequoiadendron giganteum. The sequence goes on along the minus strand of CM021101.1, from coordinate 428,205,667 downwards.
TTCAATCGAACATAATGGAGTGGGACAAGCTCCGGGTATTGATAAGAAAATTTGTGGAATATGTCACTACAAATAAAAATGAACGGACGTCTATCATTGATGATGAATTCCTCACTATATAGATACAACAAAAGAGCAATCAACAAAATAAAAAAGTGCTACAATTCCATGCACTAGAAGACAAAATAGGCTAGAAAACAAGCAATGTATTTTAAATTGTAAAATATTGGGGTAGGTGAAATCATAGTTTGTAGTGGATCTTGGCCACACAATTTGATTAAATCTTTGCCACTCATTTTTCTTTTTGAGCACTATAAATAGGGGGTCTCCTCTCATTTTCAAGAGAGATCTGAGTTGTTGTAAAGACATGCTGCTGAAATTATAATAGAAATTCGTTGATTTTGGTGGATTCTTGAGTTTCCTTCATGTTTCATGATTCTTCTCCTCATAGTTAATATATTTGAGTAGATTTACTTTGTTGTTATATGTGTTTTACATGCTTTGTTAAATTAGTTAATGTTGTTCACTACTGCTGAAGAATACTACTGTGTTGATGCCCTTGCTTATTCATGCTTTTTTCTATTTGTTGATGTTAAATAATAGTGTAAAGATAGTATGAACATACATTGATTTTTGCACTTAAACTTCATCTTTATTCATGTTCCATGGTGAATGAATGAATGAAAGTATATAGACCTTAGAAGATAACACTAGTTTCATGATACTGTAGGCTGATTTGGTTAAGTGGAGCTTAGTTTCAGGAAGGTTTTCCATTGTAGCATTCTCCATTATCACTGTTCATCAATAGTTGCAAGTCTAGGAACTTCCTCTTTTCCCTTCTGTTTTGACCTTTCTTTGAAATGGTAATTTAGGAAAAGTTCAGGCATCATTGTAAAGCCAAATATGATGATAAAAGTGGAGTCCAGATTGTTGTTCTGAAGTTGTAAGAATTGCACATGAATTTTAACCTATTAAGAACTCCATTTCAAGAACCAATTTCCCTCCAACTTAACACACATAAGGCTGCCCTATGAATACTAGAAAATCACATGAACCAATTGAGATATTCCAAGCATTGTCATGACTTGACACCTGATGGACCTTGGGGTAGTGATTTGTAACTTGTATATTTCTACCTTTCAAGAGAGGTGATGCATCTATGCATTACCTGTGTTGAGAAGTGTAAAAACACCCATCAACCTAACTAGTGCTAGAATAATGGTGGTATTCATATTAAGCTGGATCAAAACAATTCATTCTCCCCTAAAATATTTCATAGAGTTCTAAGATCTACACCAAAAAAAGGGGAATTCCCAAGAGCTACCACCCCCTACCAAGGCTAGAAGAGTTAAAAGAGGGTAAAAATTTGCCTCCAATACATCCAACCCACCCACTTCACCTCTATCCTCATCCTCTCCTTCCACCCATTTGGATTCATCCCTTCTTTCACCCTTGGAAACATCCTCTTCTTCCCAACCGCTCCAAATTTCCTTCCAAGTTGTTGCCTTCTAGCCTAATACACCTCCTTTCCTGGGAAATGTCCCAACAAATTTTTCTATCCCTTTGCAACCTCAAGTCAATCTGGTGCACCCTCCTCCACCTCTGCCTCCCATGGTGTGGTTGGGAAACAACCCATCTCCTTTTTCCTTCAATGTTTACCATGATATGCCAAAGAACCCAGAGGGATTTTTCACCAAGTTCAACCCTTGGGATCCATAAAGGACAAAAAAACACATCAAGATTTTTCAAACAACCTTGAAAGATATGCAGATTGGACACAAGGACGTGGCATGTAGGCTCTTCCCTTATTCCTTGGGGGAGGATGCCTTCTATTGGTACATTCACTTGCCGACGGGATCCATAACCACATGGGATCTCTTGAAGGATTCTTTCTTGCAAAAATTTAAAATCCAGGTCAACCCTTCTGAGCTATACCAGTAGTTCATGGCCATTCAAAGGGATATCAATGAGTCAATCAACTCTTTTAGTGATAGATTTCACTGAGCATACATGAGGTTATAGACACCTTATGTGGTTGATGATGTGTCTCCTCAATTAGTATACTATGCAGCCTTGGACAACCTCACTTCCGCCTTGGTGAAGAGGATGAACCCACCGTTGGCTTGGTTATTGGAAACCTATGCAAAAGTAGTTAAAGTGAGTATGGATCTAAGATAGCATATTGCTGGTCTATTTCCCTCTTTGGGACTAGCTTCTCACCCATATTAGGTTCAAGGGATTACCCAAGCTTTGGAACAATAGACACCCTTGATGAATCAAATCCCACAACTCACAATGGTGCCTCACCTTGGAAATCCATTGAATCAGGCGCCTCTTGTGCCTCAATACTTGCAGCCACAACATTCATAGGTTTATGCTCATCCACCCCAAGTGCCGAAATACCTCCAAAGTTTTGAGTTGTCACCCACTTAGCATAATTAACCAATAGTACAGTCCGTATTCCTTCAGAATTCAGCTTCACAACCAAACAACATTGAAAAGGATCAGATATATGAGCTTTCAGAGATGATTAAGAAGATTTCAACTAAAATGAAACACTTAAGGAATCATAACAACCAGTTGTAGGCCTCACAAAGAATCATTCAAGCCAACCTCAATCGTGACAACCGTAATAACCGTGATATGGGTGCTCCTTCTAGAAAAAATTATGAAAGAGGTCAAAATTTGGGACAAAACTTTGATAGAAGGCCCTCTCAGAGACAAAATCGAACATGGGACATGAGTCCAAACAATGGCGACATTCTGATGCCACTTGACCAGCCCAACAACAATGAAAAAGCTACAAGTGGGGTATACTTAGGTGAGGCAACCTTATCTGGCTGGTGCCGAATTCATAAGACAAATAGACATTCTGAGTTGGATTGTCCATAGTTCCAAACAACTGATGATATTTTCCAGATAGAAGTTCAGAACAAAGTCAACAGTTTGGGATGCAGGGAGATTTTTCCATTCGAATCCTGTGATTCCTCGGTGCTAGTCATCACTAGACTCCTTTCCCCAAGGGTGAGAGCAACGTACCCGAGAAGGAGATTTTTGCCACAAATGATGGTAAAGCGAAGGAGGTAAGTGCCAAAGGTGCTTTGTCTGAGCTCTTTAATTCAGTAGATAATGGTCCAATAGATGAGGAAGAGCCTAGAGAGGATGAATTATAAATGTTTCACCAAAGGGAAACCCCATATGACTTAAGGAATAGGCACGTAGGTGACCCTTTCACAACCTCAACTCTGCCTAATAACTTTAGCACTCTTCCTGACCCGAATGTCGGTAATAACCTAGGCTATCCTCATGTACCCACTTGGTACTTTAATAAGAATAGGTAGCAGGGTCAAAACCAAAACTAGACTATTGGCCCCTCCCAAAGTCCCCCCTTTGAAGCTGAAATTAAACAAATGAGAGAGTACACAATAGAAGAATTTAAGAAGGTCAAGTTGAGCTTGTCTGCTTTCAAATTACTTAATGTCCCAGTAGTTAGGAACACCTTTTTTAGAATGATCAATGGGACTCCCTCATCTAAGTCATCCTAGGAGGTGCCCGTCAAAAGGGTCTCCTTTGATGACTCACAAAATGAGTCGGTCATCCAATAGATATTTAAAAAAAAGGTAGACCCACATTCAAATCAACAAGCAAACAAGCAACCTGCTAAGGAACTGGACCAAGCCCAAGCCCAAAACAAGGGTAATGATAAAGATATGGGTTAGGTAGCTCATATTGACATCTCAGGGGGGATATTTCAAGGAAAGTTGGAGACCCCTCCCTTCCTGACCACCATCAAGATATTTGGAAAAAAATTGCACAACTATTTACTTGATTCAGGAGCTTCTGCTAATGTCATGCCCTTGGTAGTGTGCAAAGATCTGGGGATAGTTATGACTCCCTCTCAACGCAAGGTGATGCAACTAGACAAAATAGAGATCAACATAGTTGGTGAAAATAATAGGATACCTATGCAAATTGCTTATGAACCTAGGGTACAACAAACGATTGACATTCAAGTTTTCGATATCCTCGACACTTATGGTATCATTTTAGGAAGGGATTTCACCTAGGAATTGAACATATACACGACCACTAATTATTCTCACCTAGGGTTTCCATGGAAAGGATTGCCAAATCAGACCTACATTGAGATATAACCATGCATGAAATTCATGATCACTGAGTATAATAACACGAACGAGATGTTGTTTATTGAAACAAAACTTGAAAATTACTACCTCATGGCATAATCAGATGAACATAGATGTTGTGAAGAAGGAATGAATGATGAGGTCCTCCTTGTGTTGTGTAGCCTACTTGTCGTCTTGGCCCACACACATGAAAGTACAAAGATATTGATTGAATCAAATGATGAAGACTCCTACGAGGATGGTAGTCTTGAATTATAGGATGGTTTCCAAGATTTCATGGAGAGGTACATGTAGGATCACCTCAGTTTGGGTGCAAGAATGAATTTTCAAGAGTTCCTTCTACCTAGTCGGTGTAGGGTACACAATGTCGCCCACTCAAAATTTGAATTTTCCTCATGCCAAATAGTGGTTGAGCATATCAAAGGGAATGTTGCCCCAAGTGTGGAACATCAGATGGTACAACTAGATCAAAGTCGTGTTGAGCCTATGTCATTCCCCAAGGTTGTTGAAGTGAGTACATTGTTGAACGAAAAAGCAAGCTCCATGGATTACAAGATCGAGGATTCTTCCATGTTTTGGATTATACACTTCGATGGGTCCAAATCCAAGCAGGGAATTGGAGCTACTTTTGAATTGATCATACCAACAAGTAAGTCATACTTTGTTGCTCACAAAGTTTAGTCTATTGCACAAATAATGTGGTAGAGTATAAGGCGTTAGTTCTTGGTCTCCTTGGGACCTTTTAGAAAGTTGAGATGCATTTAATATTCAGCTAATTTCTCCCTCCTAGAATTATACTGCCAATGCCTTGGCTCAAGCAGCTAGCACCCTCAAACCTCTATTATTGTCTGGCCTCAAAAGGTTCACTATTAAGCTCACCTCCATCCTATCTGTGCTAGATAATGTTTCCAACTTTCAAGTGTTCAATGATGATAAGCACATTTTGGATTTCATCACCAGCTCCGATGTATTTGCAACTCAAATCATTGATGAAGCTAAGCCCGAAGAGGCTAAATTGGATATAGAAGGGTTCATCAACCTCAACAATAACACTATTCCTAGAGGTATGGTCCATCTTGAATAGATATTTGACTTAGATTAGATTAGAGTCAGGATCAACAAGCAAATAAGAACTCTATCAACAATCACTGTAATGCCCATAACCTTGGAACAGTCGAGGAAGTTAAGAATGTATTCATTGGTAAGGTGTGCACATTAGAAGAAAAGAAAGGGATCATCAATGCTTTGAAGAAGTATCATGATGTAGTTACTTGGAGTTATGAGGATTTGAAGATGTATGAAACATCGATCATCACACACACCATTCCTCTTGATCCATACATAAGACAATTTCAACAATGGCAGTGCCATGTCAATGCATTATTGGAACCTATTATTTATAAAGAAGTACAAAAGTTGGTGTCCTCTCAAATTATATTTCTAGTCAGACACTCCACGTGGGTGACGAATCTAGTTTCGATGAAGAAAAAGAATGGGGAAATCAGGTTGTGTGTGGATTTATGCAACTTGAACAAAGCTTCGAAGAAAGATAATTACCCAATGCCTTCATTGGATGAGGTACACCAAATAGTCAATGGTTCCCAAATGATGTATTTCCTAAATGGATACTCAATATATAACCAGGTAATGGTGCAATATGAGGACAGACACATGACAATGTTCACCACCAAGTGGGGAACCTTTGCGTATAGAAGGATGTCATTCAAACTCATCAATGTTGGTGCCACTTTCTAGCATGCAATGGATATTTCCTTTAAGGACTTGATATGTAAGTGCATTATCATCTACATGGATGACCTCATGGTATTTTCATATAAGTGAAGTGATCATGTCACTGATCTATTGAAATTATTTCAAAAGTGCAAGGAGTTTGGAATCTCTTTGAACCCAAAGAAGTGCATCTTTGGAGTTACAGAAGGCAAGCTACTCGAGTATGTTATTTCAGAGAAAGGGATCTCAATAGAACCCAAGCATATTCAAGCAATATTGAAAATTTAGTTGCCTGGCAGCAAGAAAGAATTGAAATCTTTCTTTAGAAAGATAAATTTCATTAGGAAATTCATCATGGGCTTTGCTGAAATAGTCAAGCCACTCAACGCCATACTGAAGCAAGATGCCAAAGTTGAATCGACACTAGAGGTGAAGCAGGCTTTCGAGGAAATCAAGAAAGCAATTGTTGATGCACCTGTGTTAGTCAGTCTCAATTATCTAAAGTCGTTCTAAATATATTCATTCACTTCAGACCATTTGTGTGCCAACATATTGACTCAAAAGGATGATGAAGGAAGTGAACACCCAATCACCTTCATGAGTGCTCCATTAAAGGATGTTGAGCTAAGATACCACAATGTGGAAAAGAAGGTGTATTCTTTAGTAAGAGGAGTCAAAAAGTTTAGACACTATATCTTATGCAATACGGTGTTTTCCATAGTGCCTAACACATCAGTGAAGACATTGCTGATGCAAAATAAACTAGGATAAAGAAGAGAAAAATGGGTTACTTTGCTGCAAGAATATGACATGGAGATTTAGCCATTGAAATTAGTAAGAGGGTAGGCCCTCACTTGTACAATAGTTGAAAAATTGCTTGAAGCAGGACTTGAGCTTACTATCTAATAGTATTGACTTGAAGATG
>CM021101.1:428132275-428193822 GCA_007115665.2 Sequoiadendron giganteum | reverse complement strand
AGTGAATCTAGAAATGAAACATCTTGGAAACAAATCATCCACAAATGGCGGAAATGGACTAAACAATTATCCTACCCCAAGTTTAAATGGAGTTCCTCTAAGTCATCCTATAACTCCTAATGTTTATCCTTCAATGGTCCATAATGGGACATTTCCTCAAAATACTTTCTTTCAATCAGGAAATAGTCAAGCTTTAGGCCCTCACCCTGGTCTAGCTATTACAGAGCTACGTCCTAATGGAAATTCCTTTTTCTCACAGACTCAGGAAAATCAAAATGTTAAAATTTTAGAGGAGAAGGAAGATATACAATATATTACAACTCAACTTAAAAGATTAACCACATAGGTTACACAATTAAGAAATCAAAACTTTATGCTCAAAATAACAATCAAAATTCACAAAATCGGACGTATAATACTCCTAGACTGCCTAGACCTTGGAATACGTGACCAAATAATGGAGGAGTGTCCACAACTTTAGACAAAAATGATCCTAAGTATGAAAGATCCACATCAAAAGTGAATTTAGCTGATCTCACGATGAATAATTGGTGTAGAATCCATAACACAACTGCACATGCTAAAATAGACTGTTCATAGTTCAAAATTGCTTCAGATATTTTTCTAGTTGCTACACATTATAATAAACAGTGTGATTCTCACCCTCCCAAGGGAAATGAATTAGTTCCAGTGGGATATGATTCTACTTTAATCCTTAAAATCTATGAACGCGTTAAATCACCTACTATCACTACAAGTTACACTCATGAGTATGAGGGAGATAATTCAACTATGACTCTAGAAATATACACATTTCCTTATCAAGATGAACATGAACCACAAGAAGAAATTGACAAAATTCACATTTTTCAATAGTATTAGAAAGGACATACTCATAATCTAAGAAGCAACACCAATAGTGGAAATAAATTCAATGGGCCATTAACGATGTCAATTCCACCAAATAACTTTAATACTCCACCTGATAACAAATCAAGTAATAACCCAGGGTTACCCAAAGTAACCTCTCACTATAATTCGTCAAGTGTTTTAAGAAATGAAAAGATAGATTCCATTGATAAAAAAAATTGACTACCTATTTAGTGGAAGAAATAAAAAAGGTAAAGATTAGTCTTTCTTTGTCAAAATTGCTCAAAATGCCTATAATTAACAAAGCTTTCCTAAGTTCTCTAGAAGGTTTTTCGAAAGAAGGAAAGCTCAAAGATACTCAATTGAAAGACAATCAGATTAAAACAGAACATAAGAACATTGTTTTTATAGTGGATGCGCAAGTATCCTTTTACAAAGGAAAATTAGAGTCTCCACCATTTTTGCTCACTTTGAGAATATTTGGTAAAAATCTTCATAATTGTTTAGTAGATTCTAGAGCTTCTACTAACATGATGCTTTTTTCTACTTGTCAAACACTAGGATTAACTCTAAAAAGTTATTTAAAGAAGGTTACTCAACTTGATAAAACATAAGTAAATCTAGTTGGAGAGTTGACTAATATTCATATGCAATTAGCATCAGATCCTTGAGTTCAATATTATACAGACATTCAATTTCTTGAGATACCTGACACTTATGGTATGTTATTGAGCAAGGATTGGTCCAAGGTCTTGAATAGATATATGGCTACTAACTTATCACATATTTGGTTACCATGGAAGGAGTTTTTAATAAAATTAGGATTGAAATGGAACCACACATGAAGTATATGATCACTAAATATAACCAGAATAATGAAGTTCTATATATTGATGTAGAACTAGGAGTTTACAAAGCACAAAATTCTAGAGTAAAAATCAAAGAAATATTTATTATTCAAGGGGTAAATGCTTTTAACTAGATCTATGAACCAGAATATAATCATTCAACAATACCACCCCAATGGGGTTTGAACCTTGGTGGCAAGAACAACAATGCCACCTATAAACCATCACACCATGCCAATACCAACAAATCAAAGAAATATTTACATGTGAAGCTAGAAAAACAAATTACTTGACTCCAAGAATAGATATTTTAATTGAATCAGATTGTGATTATTTTGAAGAAGAAAATAGTGCCTATGATAGATATTGGAAGAATATTATTACAGTAACTCAAAAGAGTGAAAAAGTTAAAGTTTCACTAAAAAATTTATTATTGCATGGTTGGTGTAGGTTACATGATGTTGCACACTCAGAAAATAGATGTATGATGTGTGTGGAGATAATTCATAGAATTGAAAAGCAGTATTTTCTAGAACACGACAAGGTTAATGGACCTAAATCAAAAACACAAATAGACATAACTCATGTCACATAGACCAAAAGGACTGATCTAACATCATTAAAGAATGCTAAGTTAAATGTTATAAATGATCAAGCCTAGATTCTTAAATTCGATGGATCTAAATCAAAACAAGGGATTGGAGTTGGAGTCGAACTTATTGACCCGCATGGTAAATATTTTCTTGTTGCATATCGATTACAATTTAAATGTACTAAAAATGTTGCAGAGTATGAAGCCCTTATACATGGCCTGATCATTGCAATCAAAAATAAAGTCAGAATCTCCAAAGTACTTGGTGATTCAGAATCGGTAGTGAGACAAGTTTGAAAGCAATATATTTGTCACTACAAGCATTTATCCAATTATCGACACAAAGTATGGGATTTGATAGAATTTTTTGATGCATTCAATATTACTCATATCCGAGAAGATTTAAGAAAAGAATTGATTCTTTGGCTACTACTGCCAGTACTCTAGAACCTTTAGATGCCTCTAATTTGAAAAGATTCAAAGTTGAGCTGGTGCAGTTACCTTCAGTTCCTGATAATGTTACCAATTTGAAGGTGTTCGAAGATGACTGACATATATTGGATCTCATCACTAATTCTGGTATTTTCAAAGTACAAATAATCAAAGAAATAGATTTCCCTGATGGAGAAATTCAAGATGAAGAATTAGCTCAAGCGAGAGATAATAATATTCCAAAAGGAATAATTGAGTTGGAAAGGATATTTGACATCGATCAAATAATCAAATAGAAATATTTGCCTCGAAGCGACGAAGGGCAATTTGAATAATATAATTTACACACTAAAGAAGATCCTTAGAATGTGTTAATTGGAAGGGTTTGTATTGAAGAAGAGAAGAGGAATATCGCTTAGGAACTTAAAGATTATTGGAAGGTTATCACTTAGACATACGAAGATTTGAAAATGTATGATACTTCCATTATTACTCACATGATACCATTAAAGCATGATACAAAGCCTTTCCAGCAAAAGCAAAAGCCAATAAATGCACTCTTAGAACTAGTAATTCAAAAGGAAGTCCATAAAATTTTATCAGCTAAGATAATCTTTCCTATTAGACATTCTACTTAGGTGGTGAATTTGGTTCAAATGAGAAAAATAATGGAGATATAAGACTGTGCATAGATTTTCAAAATCTCAATAAGGAATCCAAGAAAGATAATTATCCCTTACCCTCATTGGAAGAAGTGCTACAAATAGTTAACGGTTCATAGATGATGTCCTTTTTGGATGGATTCTTCAGATATAATCAAGTAATGGTAGAGAGTGAAGATCGGATGAAGACAACATTTACCACAAAGTGGGGAACTTTTACCTATAGGAGAATGCCATTCAAATTGATAAACGTCGAAGCTAAATTTTAAAGAGCAATGGATTATGCTTTTTGCGGATTGATAAGCAAGTGCATTATTATTTACATGGACGACCTCACAGTATTTTTGAAAGATAGGAGAGATCATGTTCAAGATCTTAGAGCAATATTATAGAAATGTGAAACTTACGGAGTTTCATTTTATCCTACAAAGTGTACTTTTGGGGTAACTGAAGGTAAGTTATTGGGTTATTGGGACATATTATTTCTAAACAAGGTATTTCGATAGACCCAAACAAAGTAATCGCATTGCTCAAGTTACAGCCCCTAGGAAGCAAGAAAGAATTAAAATCCTATTTTGGTAAGATTAATTTTGTTTGGAAATTTATTACTGGTTTTGCACAAATAGTGAAACTACACAATGATATGTTGAAGAAAGATGCCAAGATAGAGTAGAAAAATGAAGCCAAGATCACCTTCAAAAATATAAAGACTACTATCATAGAGGCTCTGGTATTGGTAAGTCTAGATTATACAAAACCTTTTTACGTTTACTCTTTTGCCTCTGGTCATACTTGTGCAATAGTAATAACACAAAACGGTGAGAACAAAGAAGAAAACCCATTTTATTTTATGAGTGCTCCATTCAAAGAATCGGAATTGAGATATACAGATGTTGAAAAACAAGCATTTTCTTTGGTTAAAGCAGTACACAAATTCATATATTATGTCCTTAGGAGTATGGTTGAGGCTATTGTTCTAGATGCTATAGTCAAAATGTTGTTAACATAGAGTGAGATTAGAGAAAAAAGAGCCAAATGGGTTACCATCCTATAAGAATTTGATCTAGAAATCATACCCATGATATTAGTTTGAGGACAAGCTTTGGTCAAGTCTATTGTAGAATTAGATGCACAAATTTCAAGTCAATAATATATGTTGGATGCAAAAGACCAAGGTGATTGGTATTTAGATATATGGAATTATTTGGTTAGCCATACTTTTCTTGATCAAATGCAAATAAATCAAAGAAGAGCGCTCAAGATAAAGTCACAAAGCTATATAATCAAAGGAGGCGCTCTATTCAAAAGAAATCATGAAGGAGTCTATTTAAGATGTTTGAATAGAATAGAAGCAGAAAAAGTGTTGTAGGAATTACATTATAAATTTAGAATAGCTCATGGAGAACCATTAGCTACTGCACACCTCATTTTAAGAGCTGGTTACTACTGTCCAATGATTTTCAAAGACACATACGAACATGTAAACATTGTCATACATGTCAGACTGCATCAAAAAAAGAAAGATTTAATGCTCAACCATTACAACCAGTGATGGAATTGCGTCCCTTTTCATAATGGGGAGTAGATTTTATTGGAACTATCAATCCTCCATCATCTACAGGCCATAGATTTATATTAATTGTGATTGATTACTGTACTAGATGGACAAAAGCTTGTCCTAGCAAATAATGGACTACAGAGGTGGTAATCAAATTTTTGGAAGAGAACCTCATCAACAGGTTTGGAGTACCTTACACACTAGTATGTGACAATGGCCCTACCTTTTCTTCTTTAAAATTTTCTAATTGAGCATTTGAATATGGTATAACCTTGAAAATATCATCTAATTATTATCCACAAGGAAATGGATTAGCTAAATCTTCAAACAAAAATATGTTGGATATAATTAAAAATTTGATTGAAAAGAATCCTAGAGAATGACATGTTTTATAAAAAATTTCCCTTTGGGTAGATCATACTAGGATGAAAGCTGCATTAGGAAATTCCCCTTACCACTTAGATTATGGAGTTGATCCTATACTGCCAATAAATTTTAAAATCCCTACTTGGCAGTTTGTCCAAGAGTATATAGGATTGGATGATCAGACCGAGGCCCTGTTATTACAATTGATGCATTTAGATGAAAAGAATACTCGAGCTATAGATAATTTTTCTAGGCATCAATCTATAGTTAAAATATTGTTTGATAAAAGGGCTAGATTAAAAAAATTTAGAATATCTGATTTGGTCTTGTATTGGAATAAGGCTCAAGAAAGAAAAGGTGATCATGGTAAATTTGATAAAATGTGGATAGGCCCATATCAAGTTTCTGAAATCTTGGGCAATAGCACTTATAGATTGAAGTCTTTGACTGGTGAAGATATCCCATTACCTGTTAATGGGCAGTTTCTAAAGCATTATCTCCAGTCATAGATAAATAGTTTTTTTTCCTTGTAAATAGTTTTCTTTGTAAATAATTTTCTTTTGTAAATGGTTTTTGTGTTGTTTTGTAAATAAATTTTTTGTTTCTTTGATTCGCTTCCTTCTAGGTGTTGTGTTGTTTGATTTTTCAATGATTAGAAATTTATGAAGGTGAATAGGTTAATAGAACGTCAATTTTGGAAATTTGATCTATTCTTTAACTGGAAGTAGTTTTCTATTTATGGATTATTAGAGAATTGTTTCATTCTTTATACTCTAGTTAGCATGAATCATTCAGTTGATGTTGATATGAAAACACACACATTTAAATCATTCTATTGAAATTTGGGATATCAGTTGTTTGCATTAATTGAAAAATTAAAAGACTACCTTTGCCACCACTGTAATTCCCAACCTAATAGCGGGCTTCATTGCCTACAAGTTGAAAATGAGCCATTATTGAAATATCAAAAGTGGAAAAGGAGCTATCATTACTATATAAAAAATTATTAACTCTTTAGGCTATCCAAATAACTCTATCGATGTTATAGACGCTTGGCTGGCAGTAGAGCTATGTTAGGGGGAATTATAGAGATAACCTTGTCGAGGCTACAGAGGCTTGACTGGCAGCAAGGCTCTATCTCTGGCCGGCTTAAAAGGAATTGTTAAATTATGTAGGTTAATGCAAACAATTCTTGTTTTTTAAGTTTACTGTAGCGAAAATAACCAATTGCACACACGTGAGCTCAAGGATACTTAATTTTGTATGCTAGTTGAAGTGAAATTTAAATGTTGGAATAAGGATTCAGTGATTTATAATTAGAAGACTAAAAAAAGTTGATGCACTGATGTTAGATCCATAATTGAATTTCTATTATTTTGTTTAGTTTTGTTGGTTGCTACTTTTTGTGTGGTTTCAAAACATGCCCCATTTTGCTCTTTGGAAAAATGTGGACTCCCTTTTTGCTCTTTGGCAAAATGTGGACCCCCTTTTTTTTGTTCCTTTTTTTTTTTCAGTTGCTTTGGCATTGTTCTGTAGTTTGGTTCGTTCCATTTCTCTCTTTTGATCTTTGTTTGGCCTTTTATTTTTTCCCTATGTCTTCTTTCTTGGATTTGGTTTTTGGTCTTTTTTATGAAGTTTGATATTTTACCGTAAATCGGAATCTCAGAGTCCTGCGATTGTATCAAGGTAATTGTATCTTCAATTGATTTTAACTCTACCCGGTAAGTCACCAACTGAAAGTGTTAATCCCAGTGATATCTTTTATTCTTTTATCAGAGTCTGATAATTTTATTTGTAACTTAGAAACTGGAGGGTATGTTTTGATTCTTCTTGAGCCCAATTTTTGGTTTTTTATTTCATCTCGGTGTATGTTCTCTCTGAAGCTTGGAAGTAGGTTCTTGGATCTCGGTATTTCTTTCAAAAATATTGATACTAAAAAGTGTCATCTCGATGATCACAAATTGATCATGTATCTTTGAGGACCCATGCCAGGTTGATGATCAAAGTGACACCAAAATGCCATGTATAATCATCACACCATATTTTTCCTCCAGTAATGAGCCCACACAGAATCCTAGGTGTTCGTAATTTGAACCCTAATCTGTAATTATTGCACCTTTATTTCAAGAAATTAATGCATTGTAATAGGTTATTAATAAAGGTGGCGAACTACTCATATACTTGGCACCACCTTAAGCATAGATTTCATTTTGTAACACCCTACTTCACGTCATGCTACAACTTTACAAAGGACATTGAAAGAATGAAATAATTCTGGCACGCAAGGAAAGTTAAAATTCGAGAAACCAAAAAACAATTTACCAAGGGTTTTGGAGTTCCATTTCAATGTATCAGAAATATTATAGAAAGTGGGTTATTCTCCACAACAGGGTTTCTAATAGCAATAGAGGCCCCTGAATTGGATACACAATGTATGACTTACTATAACCTTGATAAAAGAGTTTTTGAGAAGGAAGAATTTATGCTGATCTCATGCTGAAAGGAATTATGTACACATTTGGGCTTCCTACTTTCACTCAGATGTACAACATTGATATAAAATCTAAAGCCAAGGCATATCAAAATGTTGAAGCTCACAATAAAGAAATTATGAGTACCCAATGGTGTCACGATCCAATTGCTCCATAGGCCAAAGTACTTCAAAGGTCTATATTCAACAGAGAAATTCAAGACATTATTACTCTGTTAAGCAAGATGGCTAGTTTAAGAGATGCTAGTAAATTTGAACCTTGGATGTTTGTAATAATATCTAAATTAATGGAAAGTCCCATGCAAATGCACTAGGGAAATTTTATTAGTGACATATTATGTGAATAGATAAAGGCATTTTCCAAAACTGGGTTTCTTTATTTGTCTTCATATGTGATTTATTCCCGCACCATGAGAGCAAGAAAACAAGGGTTGAAAATGGTTGGTACTCTAGGCAGGGAGGTTTGAAATAGTTTGATATATGCTCATTTACCCCAGATCACTATTCATGGGTATAAAGAGAATTACAAGAGATTTAATGATGTGTTTTCCATGAAGCTAGTTAGAATGATGGAAGGTGATAAAGCCAAAAGATTGTCCTTGGAAGCACAAAGTTTTATTAGACCAATGGGAGGCTGGTATACTCAGTTCCCCACATTCTCTTACATCACAATGGAAGGGTTTGATTGAAATCCATTTATGTTGCCTAGGTACCCAACATATAACATTGTTTTATTGGAACTAGTGAGACATTTGAAACCATGTCAGGCCCTTTATAAAAAATCCCACAAGAAGGCCTCTTTCATATTTGTTATAGTGATAGAGAATTTCAAATGCAATGCAATAAAGTTGTTTGACTTGTGTGAGGAAGAATTGACAACATATAATTTATAGTTTTTTCCACTTTAGAGAATATATTATGACCCTAAAGGGAACATTGCCAAGACTATTGATGGTTATCATGCTCATGTCTAACATTTAGAAGATTATTGGCTTCATTGTGAAGATGAGCATAGAGTAAGGAGAATAAAATATGAAATATTGTCTTTAGAATCTGCTCGGATTTTGATGCTTCATGATATTCCAAATTAGCTGGAAAAGGATGATGGGGAAGTGTTGAATAAATCTTTTAATGAAAATAGGGTTTATGGTGAACCTATTCTAGACCCAGATTATGAAGGTGAATAAATAATGTCAATTGATGAAGTTCTCTGCACCAATTTTATTAAATATGCAACAATGGATAAATGATTTTTGTAAAGTTTTGAGAGAAAGAGGAATTGAACCCACATTCTCAAAAGATAAGAAGAGAAAACAAAGAAATGAAACTGCATTTGAGAGTGGGGAATCTACTAAAAAGAAAAGGAGAACTAGTAAAGTGGATCCTGGTATAAGAATTGAAGAGAAAAATCCTGAGGTTTCAAAACCTGAGATTCCAATGAAACCATCTAATAAATAAAGGGATGCAGAATCAAATAAAGATAAATTAAAAGTAAGAACCAAAGGTGCATCCTCCTCTACAACAAAACCAATAAATAATTTGGTTATTGAAGAAGAAACAAGAATAACATAAAATGTTGGTACATAGACAAGGTCTACATCTCAGAGAGCTGCAACATTATTTACTTCTCCTCCATTTCTTAACATGGCTAATGTGAAACAAACATTGGGAGGAACTCCTATGGCCTTGGATAAAATTTCTAAGACAGATGAGGCCAAAATTAAAGAACAAAATGGATAAATGGGGTGCCATGTGGGAGAAAGTGAAAGAAAAGGAGTCCAAAGATAAACCCATGGTACAACTAGTGCTGGAAGAAATTCCTAATACATGGTTTTCCCCTATAAATATTGAAGAAGAATAATTCATACAAGGAACGCTCGCTTCAGAAATGGGGAATCCTGATATTCTTGAAATGGAAACACAAGAGACTACATAACATGATCCTATTGATGAAACAATTTTTGAAGATAATTTTGATTCTTATCGTTCACCTAGGAATGTACTAAATGTTAATGAACAATCACATGTCTTTGGAAAATCAGAAGAAGACTTGGTTGAAACTAAAGTTGAAAAAGAAACTACATAGATTCAGGGTGAAGAAGTTGAAAATGAAGAGAACCCCGTTGTAGCAAAGAAGGAAGAAGATAATTTTTAGTAAATTAGTATTGAACATCTGGATAAACAGGAGAATGTAAGTCTCCAAATAGAGGAGGTAGTACCAAATCTTAGCACTCCCGACTCTATGCGAGAAATTTCTAAAGAAGTTCCTCTTTCAAAAGAAATAACAGATAAAATTGAAGAAATAAGAGAAGAAATTCTTGAATTCAGTGAACATCAAGAACAAAATAATGCTATTAAGGTAGAGTTAGACAATGATGCACTTGATTGGTTGATCAGGGAATTAGCTTCCCCAATGGAAGTAGAAGTATTTCCTCTCGATCTTAACAAATTTGCACAAGAAACAAATACTCCAAAGCCTAGGTGCAAAGCTAAAGCAAGGCATGTCATACAAAAGAATCATATGGTAACATGACCGTCCATATAGCTACTCCAATAGTTGATAAAGATAGACATGAAATAATTCCCAAGGAGTATAAGATAACAAGTATTAATCTTTGACACTCACCTTGGAAGTAAGAGTTGGATGAAATAAAAGTGAATTTGGATGCCACTGTTGCTAGAGTACAAAAGTGCAAAAATAAGAAAAGAGAATTGAATGAAAGGGTTGCTACCTTATAACATTTTATAAAATCTCTTATACTATCCAGTCAAACAAAAAATTTTTTTCCCCAACATCTAGTATTAATATCACAAGAGTAGGTGGATGCAATTGCAGTGGTTCACCATAAAATGAATGTGTTTGAAGAATGGATTGAGTATTGGGTAAAGAAGGGAGAATAATTTATCATAGAAGCAATAGGGAAATATAAGGAAGCATACCATTGGTTCAAAAAATCCAAGAGCTTTGAAAGTGAATGTAGGGTTCATCGAGAAAAATTTAATATTGAGAAGCAAGATATTGAAATTCTCATACACATGGATGTCCAAGGTTTAATACGATGTGTTAAAGGATTTGAAAAAGTCACCAAGGAAATTAAAATATTGCTTGATAAATATCAATATTTTATTGAATTGTTAGCACATCAGAGGTGTGATCCTCAAACATAAGGACAAGAGGGTAAGGAAGCCCAAGCTTTCAATGAGTGGATCGAAAGAATAAATAGAGACCCTATTCAGTTATTAACTTGGGAAGTTATTGAGGAGATCACACAGTGTAGGAACACCATAGATAAATATGCAATAGATAGAGTGCAAAAAAATGATATAATACATCAAGTATCAGAATAATATACCAAGCTTAAGCTCACTTGGAAAGCTATACAGGGAGTTTCAAAGGATTTTATGCATCAAGAATTGGGAGCTTTCTGAGAGTATCAAGAAAAGAGAGATAGAGAAAAGAGTCCAAGACCAAGTCTTGAATGAAAAAGATACCGAATACTAGAGGTGTTACGATAACATTTTTTTTTGTAATTTTGTAGGTTGTTCCCAGTTTTGGTGGATGTATTGTATCCAGTATTTGGAAGAATACCAATAGCCTTAGTTTATGTGGAGTATTGTATACTAGAGTAAGGAGTGAAGAGTGTTGCTACTAATGAAGTCAAATCTTTGACTTCATCTAGAATTTTCCAAATGACAACTAGTGTCTGCCACGTGCTACCTTTTGATTTGTTGTTTTTGATTCTCTGAAAGACTTTAATTTTAAACTCTTGGGGCCTTGTCTCTATAAAAGGCTATTTTCTTCTTTATTTTCATTTTAAGTTCAAAATTTGTGGATGTCGGAAGAGCTAAAAATTCTTTAAGTTTTGTTCTTTTTTCCTATTTTCTGAATCATTCCAGTCTAAAAATTTGTATGCACGAATACATTGATTAATATCAGAGACAATTTGATAGCTACCTATCTCATGAATCTTTTGTAGCTAGTTTTGTTAGTTCAACTAAACAAGCCTGTATGTTGCACCGTTTAAGTGTGCATACAAAAACTACTCGGTGTCCAAACTAAAACCCCTCTCTTTGAAAGCTCACACCATTTTGTATGTATCTGTAAAGCAATGTGGTGAAGAATAAATTGGTTTTCTTTGATTTAATTAATTATTTGAGGTATATATGGAGAATAACTAGGAAAAATTTTAATTTTAGTATTTTTTATATTTTATTTTAGAATAGATGCTTAAATTATTTGAAAATGTTCCAAAAAATAGATAAATGGATGGAAATTTATTGAAAATATTTCGATTATATAGAATTATTGAATGCTTAAAGCTAAATCTACTTAAGTGATAGAAAATGAAATTTTTGATGTTCATGAAATATTATTTCAAATCTTTCGATTTCATGATGTTATTTTTATGAATGAATTGGAAATATTTTGTAAAAAATCTTATGACCTTTGATAAAATCAAAATAAACAAACATATTCCTTTAGAGATTAACAAAAAATTCACACCATACCTTGAATCGAACCTAGTATGATCATGATCTGATTATCAGAGACTTTTGATTGAACTAAGTCAATCTTTTTGCTCTGTTTAGGTAGATTTCCCCTTTGAGCTTGTCTTGTTCCATATCTTTCAAGAAAAATAGGCTTCTTCATGGTCTATCTGTGGAGTTTTTTATTCAACACTGCTGATGAAAGTGAAATCATTGTTAATAGGAATTGGTGCTTGAAGGAGGGCCTTTTGTTGCCCTTTTTTGGTTTTGTTAGGTCTTTAAGCTGGATTTTTGTAAAGTCACTAGATCTTGATCTGGTGATCCTTGTGTGACTCTGGTCGAATTTAGTGGTCGAACATCATCTAGAGCTAAAAAATCTAGAAGTGTAAGTGTGATTCCGCAAAATCCAATTATTGTGACACCACTTCCTTCCATAGTGATGGCATTCTTAAACGTAGAGTCACCAATCCAATTTTTCATATACAATGATTTATCAAAAAATTCTAATAAGTTGTGTCCCAAATATTACCTTTACAAAGACATAGAATAACATATTTGTATCTTTAAGGATACATGTTTTAGAGAAAGATTTCAACATGAAGATTTCATATGTAGGTTGTTCCCATACACATTAAGCAATGAAGTTTATCAATGGTATATCAACCTATCTCACAATTCTTTTAGATCCTGGCCAGATATGGATGTTGCAAGTATGGATGTGTTTGGTGGTGTTGTCATTGATGTCAACACTATATAGGTTGAGTAATTGGTTTTTGCCAAGTGCTTTTGAGAAAATTTGAGAAATAATGAAAGTTGTGTTGAAGTGCATTCTGAGCATGCTCTAGTATTGTGGTTCACATTTCTTTTGTGTTGACCTAATGCCTATGCCGATTTATAGGTGTGTTCAAAAGCTAAAATGGATTATATATTATGAGTTTTAGATTCTTGTTTGTTGGAGAAAAAAAATTGTGTTCACCGGTGTGTGAACTAGTTTGTCAGAGTTATCTAGTTGTTGACTGGGAGAAATGTTTTGGCTCCATAGTCTTCTATTATTTAGCCTCAGATCTTGTGGATCTAGGAGATTACTCTTTATGATGGTTTCTATGCTCTGAAAAAGTTTCTTGTGGTTTGGAGCTTTGGAAGACTTTCTCTGGAGTCTTTGTGTTTTGTTGGTTGTCCTGGTTGAACTGGTGAAGCATTCTCTGCAAACAAAGTTTTTTGAAGTTTTTCCGGATGTATTTGAGTTTTTCTTAGAGATGGTAAAATGACTGGTGAAGCATATTGAGCAATCCATGTGTGTTTATCTTGCTAATGATGCATGTACTTCAAATTTCATCTATGTTTCCATTACATTTGGCCAACCTGATGTCTACACATTACATTTGATTTTTGCATCAACTTGAGGAAGTGTGTGTGTGATCCAAGATGTTGTTTGGGTTCTAAATTAAATATTTAATTGGTCTTCTCACATTCTTATCCACTGCAGGAATGTTGAGTAGCTGACCTAGTTTGAAATTTCTAAAAATAAATTGTTTAAGGTGACCTTGGAGAATGTTTCTAAGGTTGAATATGGTATAAAATCAAGTTGAGTTGTAGCAAATTCAATATCCATCCATCATTCAATCCAAGCAAGAGAAGAGTGTGTGAAAAAATGTGAAAATAAGTGTGGAAGAGTGAATTGTGGCAACAGTACTTCATTGTATTCATAATCTTCTAATCAAGTTGCAAAGTGTGTAAAACACCTAGTGGTGGATCATTATCTATTTTATATGTATTTTTTGTAGGCAGTGAGCCTCTCTTTCTGGATAGTGAGTCCTAAGGTAGTGAGCCCTTGATCTGGGTAGTGATCCTTTGTATTTGGGCAGTGAGCCCTCTTGTAGTGAGCCTTTTTGTATCCAATATTGCATTACTACTATACTGTGAGTTAATCCTCACCATGGTTTTCCCTCATTGGGTTTTCGATGTAAATCTAGTGTCTTTGGTGTTGTGTTTCTATTATTTACATTTTCATATTCATAGTTAATAACAGATTTAAGATAGAGTGTAGTTGATTAAGTTAAGAAGTAAAGAATTTGATACAACTGATTCAACCCCCCTATCAACTATCTTGTGCATTCCAAAAATTGGTATCAGAGATTTGGTTCCTTAGTGAAAAGATTAACTGCTTGAGGTAGATCAGATGGCGCACAAGTTGTAGCTTCCTATGTTTGATGGAGCTGATTATAGTGACTGGAAAGAGAATATGAGGAGTTAGTTGATTTTGCTTAGTTTTAATACCTAGAAAGCTGTGGAGAAAAATTATGTGATTCCAATAGCCAGACCTTCCTCTGCTCATGAGGTTGCAGCTTTTGAAGAGAATGAAAGAGCAAGGTTTTCTATCTTTAGTGCTTTATCTAAAACTGAAAGATCAAAAGTTATTTCTGTAACTACTGCAAATGGAATGTGGACAAAATTGAAAGATATTTATGAAGGAAATGAGAGAGTGAATTTATCAAGGAAACTAACTACTAAGCGAAAATTTGAGAATCTAAGAATGGAAGATGGAGAAGATATTGCAAGCTATTATCAAAGAGTTGAAACTATAGCAACTGAAGTCAAGAATCAAGATGGTACCATGAAAGATGAAGATATAATTGAGAATATATTGATGACCTTACCAGATAATTATAGTGACAAAGTATATTTACTTGAAGAACAGTACAATCTGAATAAATTCACTAAGGAACATCTATTTGGTGTCTTGATTGCATTTGAGATGAGAAAATTTGCAAGAGATAAGGAGAAGACTGAAACAAACTTTAAAGCCATGAAGATAGAAGATGAAGATGATGATGAATATGTAGAAGATTTGGAAGAAAATTTCACAAGGAGATTGAAGAAAGGTGTTGGTAAATACAAAGGTAAGTTTCCCTTTAAGTGTTTCAGTTATGGAAATATTGGTCATTATGCATCAAGATGTCCTAATAGAGCTACACAAAAGAAAAACAAGGATAAAAATAATAATTTCAAGGATAAGAAGGATAGGAAGTTCAAGAAGTTGTATTATGTTAAAGAAGATGCAGGAATCTTTGACGATGAATCATATCTTGAGGAAGACAAAGATGAATGTTTGTTTCTACCCTTGGAAAAGAAATGTGCAAAAGAACCCAATCCAAAGTGTAAGAAGAATGAATCAAAAGGTACTCTAGTAACTATTTTTCATGCCAGACAAGATGAAGACTTTTGGGTAATTGACAATGGATGTTCAAATCATATGATTGGAGATAAGATTAAGTTTACTAAACTTGAGAATTATGATGGAGGTATAGTCATTTTTGGAATGATTTTGGTGCTAAGATTGTTGGTAAAGGAACAATTAGCTTTGATGGAAAAATTAACAATGATGATGTCTATTATGTAAAGGGTTTAAGGCATAATATTTCAAGTGTTGGACAAATGTGCAGCAAATTTTTTAAGCTTTTGTTTCAAGATAACACTTGTGAGATCAGAAAAGGATCTGGAAATGTGGTTGTAGCTGGAAGAAGAACTCATGGAAACATTTATCAACTTAAAGGTAGTGATAATCAGTGCTTTGTTTCTTAGATTAGTGAGAGTTGGCTCTGGCACCGGAGGATGAGACATGTGAATTTTGATAATCTGGTTAGGATCAGCTCTAGAGAAGCTATGAGAGATCTTCCTAGAATCATAAATCCTTCAAATTCAATCTACAAAAGTTGTTAGATGGGAAAACAGACAAGGAACAATTTTAAAACAAAGGATCAATCATCTATTGGAATGCTTTAATTAATCCATACAGACCTATGTGGTCCTATAAGAACGGGAAGCCTAAATGGTGATAGGTACTTTATGCTTTTAATTGATGATTACTCTAGGATGACATGGGTTACATATCTTAGAGAAAAGTCTCAAGCTCTTGACAGGTTCAAAGTGTTTAAGGAAAGAGTAGAAAATAAAGTAAACTTGAGGATAAAATGTTTGAGATATGATAGAGGTGGAGAGTTTACATCTGGTGAGTTCAGTGCATTCTATGAAGAACATGGTATAAAAAGACATTATTCTGCTCCTAGAACCCCGCAGAAAAATGGAGTTGTAAAAAGGAAGAATCGGATTGTGCAAGAGGCTGCCAGAACTATGATGAAATAAGTAAATGTTCTTGATGTGTATTGGAGAGAATCCATTCACACTATTGTTTACATTCTTAACAGAGTTCAAGTTAGAGGTAACAAAACTAAGACTCCTTATGAGTTATGGACTGGTAAGACTCCTACTGTGAAATACTTTAAGGTATTTGGAAGTAGATGTTATATTAAAAAGGATGAAGAAAATCTTGGAAAATTTGATGCTAGATGTGATGAAGGAATTTCCTTGGATATTCAAATAACAACAAGGCTTATAGATGTTTTAATAAGAGACTAAGAAAAATCATTGAAAGTACTAATGTGAAGGTTGATGAAGCTATGTATAGACCAATGGAGATAACCGAAGTTGAACCTGATGAGCCTATTTGTGTGTAAATATAAGAAGAATAAAAGGGAGAGAAAGAGCAAAGTGAAGAAGAAGAAGAAAATCTGGAATGTGCACCTAAGACTCCTAAATGGTTAGAAAAAGCATCCGGAGTAACAAATAATTGGAGACAAAAGTGAAGGAGTGAAGACAAGAAGCAAAGTGGTTGAGGTAAACTTATGTTTACTTTCTAAAATAGAACCTAAGACTATGAATGAAGAATGTGATGATGACTGTTAGGTTAGAGAAATGAAAGAGGAATTACCATAGATAGAGAAGAATGAGACATGGGATCTAGTCCCTAGACCTGCAAACAAGAACATAATTGGTTCTAAATGGGTATTCATAAACAAATTGAATGAATATGGTGAAGTGGTAAGAAATAAAGAAAGACTTGTATGTAAAGGATATTCACAAGTTGAAGGAATAGATTTTGAAGAAACCTTTGCACCTGCAACAAGAATGGAGCCATTCAGACGCTCTTGGCATTTTCAGCTCATAAAGACTTCAAAGCATATCAGATGGATGTCAAATTTGCATTTCTTAATGGAGAACTAGAAGAAGTGTATATGGAGAAACCAGAAGGATTTTCATTGTTAGATAAATCAAACATGGTTTGTAAGTTAAAGAAAGCATTATATGGATTGAAGCAAGCTCCCAGAGCTTGGTATGCTAGATTGGATAAATACTTGACAAAGCAAGGATTAAACAAAGGGTCCGTAGATAGAAATATTTACTTCAAGTTTGAGAGACATGATACTGATAGTTGTGGTCTATGTTGATGACATCATTTTGGTTGTTAATGAAGGTATGTGTAAGTTGTTTGTTGAAGAAATGAAAAAAGAATTTGAAATGTTTATGATTGGTGAACTAAATTTCTTCCTTGGACTTCAAGTTAATCAAACCGACAAAGGGATATTCATTTCACAATCTAAGTATGTTAAGGAATTTTTAAAGAAGTTTGGAATGGATGACTCTAAACTAGTATGTACCCCTATGGTAACTAGATGCAATTTAAGTAAGGATGATGAATCTATTAAAGTTGATCAGAGCATGTATAGATCCATGATTGGTGGACTATTGTATCTTACTACTAGACCTAACATTATGGATGTAGTATGTTTAGTTGCAAGATTTCAAGCAGAACCAAAGGAAGCACATGTTAAAGCTGTGAAGAGGATATTCAAATATCTTAAAGGAACTCCAGACTATGGACTATGGTATCCGAAGGACATTGAGTTCACTTTGAGTTCCTACACTGATGTTGATTGGGTTGGATGTGTAGATGACTGGAAGAGTACAAGTGGAGGAGCATTATTTCTTGGAGGAAGACAAGTTTCATGGTTGAGCAAGAAATAGGATTCAGTTTCTTTATCCACTGCTAAAGTAGAATATATTGCAGCAACATCCTACTGTACATAGGTACTTTGGATGAAGTAGAATTTGATGGACATAGGTGTGGTAAGTGATGAACCTACTTCTATCTATTGTGAAAATACAAGTTCTATAAATATTTCAAAGAATCTAGTGATGCATTCCAGAACAAAGCATATACCTATCAAGTATCAATTCTTGAGGGAGAAAGTATTGAGGAATGAAGTTAGACTTGAATATGTACCTACCAAAGAACAAGTTGCAGACATATTCACTAAGTCCCTTTCAAAGGATACCTTTGAGTATCTTAGAGGGAAGTTAGGGGTCTCTTCCCCTCCTTCTTTGAACTAAGTGCACATGGAGGTGCATCAATCTAGTGGATTCACATACCTTCTTTGTTATGGGTTGATGATTGAGGTCTACTCCTCAGGAGGAGTAGAGAAGTGCATTGTTGCAGTATGTGATGTGGATGTACTCCTTAGGGGGAGTGAATAGAGCTTTGTATTTCCTTTGAAATTGATGTCAAAAGGGGAGAGATAATCATGTGAAAATTATATGTTTGGTAGGTCGTCGCTTCTGAAAATCATGGAGAATATGGGAGAGAGATCATGTATTTTCTATGCTTGGCAGGTTGTCGCTTTTGAGATGTATGTTGTCTTTGATGGTTTTTCACATCATGTGTTGACATCAATAAAAAAGGGGGAGATTTTTGCAAGTATGGATGTGTTTGGTGGTGTTTTCATTAATGTTTCCATTGATGTCAACACTGTATAGGTTGAGTAAGTTGGTTTTTGCCAAGTGCTTTTGACAAAATTTGAGAAATAATGAAAGATGTGTTGAAGTGTGTTCTGAGCATGCTCTGGTATTCTGGTCCACATTTCTTTTGTGTTGACCCAATGCCTATGTGGATTTATAGGTGTGTTCAAAAGCTAAAATCGATTATATATTCTAAGTTTGAGCTTCTATTTTGATGGAGAGAAAAAGTTATGTTCACTGGTGCGTGAACTGGTTTGTTAGAGTTATCTGGTTGTTGACTGGGAGAATTTTTTTGGCTTTGCAATCTTTTTTTATTTGGCCTCAAATCTTGCAGGTCTAGGAGATTACTCTTTGTGATGGTTTATGTACTCTGAAAAAAATTCTTGTGGTTTGGAGCTTTGGAAGACCTACTCCAGAGTCTCTGTGTTTTGTTGGTTGTCCTGGTTGAACTGGTGAAGCATTCTTTGCAAACAAAGTTTTTTGAAGTTGTTGCGGATGTATCTGAGTTGTTATTAGAGATGGTAAAATGACTGGTGAAGTATGTTGAGTAATCCATGTGTGTACTTCAAATTTCATCTGTGTTTTTAGTAGGTTTGGCTGACCTGGTGTCTACATGTTACATTTGATTTTTTCATAGACTTGAGCAAGCGTGTGCCTGATCTAAGATGTTGTTTGGGTCCTAAATTAAATATGTAATTGGTCCTTTCACATTCTTATCCACCGTGGGAATGTTGAGTAGCTGACCTAGTTTGAATTTGTAAAAAATAAATTGTATAAGCCGACCTTGGAGAATGTTTCTAGGGTTGAAGATGGTATAAAAGCAAGTTGAGTTGTAGTGAATTCAATATCCATCCATCATTCAATCTGAGCAAGAGAAGAGTGTGCGAAAAATTATGAAAAGAAGAGTGTGGAAGAGCGAATTGTGGCAACAATACTTCATTGTATTCATAATCTTCTGATCAAGTTGCAATGTGTGTAAAACTCCTAGTGGTGGATCATTATATATTTTATTTGTATTTTGTGTAGGTAGCGAGCCCCTCTTTCTAGACAGTGAGTCCTAAGGTAGTGAGTCCTTTATCTGGGTAGTGACCCTTTGTATTTGGGTAGTGAGACCTCTGGTAGTGAGCCTTTTTGTATCTGGTATTGCATTACTACTTGTTATGCCTTGCATAACCACCCCATCTTTTCCCTTGGTCAAACTGGGTCCCCCTTTTTGTTTTTGTCCTTGTTTGTTTTCCAAACAAAGTTTGGAGTTATTCTTCTCCAGTACTTTTTTTTCTTTGGTTTGTTCTGTCGGAATTGGAACCAGAGCTAGATCAGGTTTTGAAACTTGTTTCAAAGATTTCAGTTCTGATCTTGATCCCGACAGTCCTTTTTGTGGTCTTTTGGTTTTGTCTTTGTCGCAGCCGGAGTCAGAGTGGAAGTTAAGTCTGATGTTATTCATAGTTTGGAAATAAAGGTTCATTCTGCCTCCACCTCCATCTCTGCCTTTTGTTTTGTTTGTTTAGACTTAGGTTTTATGTTGGGTTTTCTCATTTTGGTCTTCGTGTTTTTATTTGCCTTTTTGTTTCATTTTCTTCTTTGTTGGTGGAACTGGAGCCAAAACGGGAACCAAATGCAAAACTTGGACAAAGTTTCTAAATCGATTCCCACTCAGTTTCCGCTCCCACCATTTTTGGGTTGTTTGACTCTACTGAAGTCACATGGTAGTACTGTGTCAGTTCCCTCTGTAGTTCTGACTCCGATCTGCCACATTTATGACATTAATTATAGGTTCCATACATGCGTGAAGCTGCAGTTTTAGCCTTAATTAAGGAATAATTGAGATTTATCGTCATTGTTAAAAGATAAAGAGTGAATTAAAGTTGCAGTGGAGAATTTGGGCATGTGATTCGATTGAAAGGGAGATAATTACGCATAGAATCACTTCAGAGGGCTAGCCTATTTTTTTGTGTTTGAGGTAGGGTTTTTGTTCTTCTTCTTCATTTGTTTCAGTTATCATTTTTTGTTCGGTCATTGGGTGCTCGCAAATTCATGACTCTCGGTTTTCTTGTGAGTTCATGTTTTTCGTTTTTCTTTTCTTTTGTTCTGTTTTCTTATTTTTCATTTTTTGCTTTTTCTTGTGTTTTGGTTTCTCGTTTGTTTGTTTTGTCACGGTCATTTCCACATCTTAATCATGACCGTACTGTGATGCCCTAGGTTTTTAATGGTGTGATTAGTTACTATTTTACATTGGTAGGGTTTGATAAATTGCGGTTTTGCTTAGGAATCATGTTATGCATTGATCTAATTAGTTTGAGTGGGGTTAAATTCGTGCCCTAATTTATTTGAGGTCGAGGGTTTGTGAATTAGGGTTTTGGCATATTTTTGTTTTAAATGTGATGCCCTAATTACCACAGTTTCCTCTTGGTCATATGGGTATGTTCCTGTATAAGTTCATTTTTAAAGCCCTTTTGGTTTTGATATGACCTAGTCCTTAGATCATGATGTTATTTATCATCCTGTTGAAATCACTTATTACATCATGATTATTTAAGGGCGGAACTGGAACCAGAATTGATTTTGATCTTGAACCATGTTTTGTAATAAGTATTGATTTTGTTTCCATCCCGTCTCCGACTCCGCTTGCAGTAAGAAGCAAGCTTTCAAAATGTTGATAACATAGCCGGAACCAGAATTGGAACCGAATATGAAATTGAAAATTCTTCATGGAACCAAATTGGTTCTCATTCCAATTCCAATTTCGATTACCATCTCAACTCCGACTCTGATCCCACTTTATTATTATCACAAGCTCAATGCTAGTTCTGATTCTAATACCGACAATGTTTTTTTTAAAGGAGACTGTTTAAGATGTTTTTTGCCTGGTTCCACCTCTGCTCTATATAGAAGGATAGGATCTCTAAGTCATATTTTGCTATATTTATTATAGATCTAATTTGGGGTTTTGTTGCAGGAATTTAAAGGATGTCAGGAGTATCAAGAGAAGCTTCTCAGAGGAGTCATCCTGTAGAAACTTCAAAGGCATTAACTAAGCCTAAGAAGGTTAAACTGAAACAAATTCCTTATATCTTGAGGTATAACCATAGGGGTCTTTTTGCCATAGTTAGCAAGGTGGAATTTGATTAGGGCGATATAATTGACACAAATCTAGGTCCGTTCAATTATGAGGAGTTGTATTCAGATATATTTGTTGAAGAGATGACAGGGAGAACTCAAAGAATAGTTGAGTTTGGCTTGACTCATATTGTTGTATTTCCTCTATCCATTCAATGCCCGAAACTGATAATGACAACAACTGGAGCTTACAATCCAACCACAATAATGTGTAGATGCACAAGATAATGTGATCATAGACCTCACTCCTCAAATGTTTCAATTTATTTTCAGTGTCCCTGACCCAAAGAATCTTGCACAATTGAATGAGGCAAAGGCCTTAGAGATATATAGTAGTCACAAAGAGACCAATAGGTCTCACTTAAACAAAAAATGGTTAAGAACAAAGAAGAAGTCCCTCACAAAGCTCTGAGATGAGCCAAAGAGGGAAAAATTCTACAAGGAGGTATCAAATATTATAATGATGTTGTCTAGATTTTTTTGGAAAGAGGGATTCCTTTCATTTTAAGGAATAGATGTTTCCATTCATTCAGACAATCTTGGATGGCAGAAAGCAATTTGATTTGCCTATGATTGTCTTAGATTGCATACATGATCAGCTGACCAGAGTAAGAGAAACTAAGAGATTATTTATGACCTCTTATGTTATCTATGCAGTAGTAAGGGGAGGCATATTTCTAGGATTAAATAGAGTAGGTGTATTGGGAGAAGCTAACGAGCAAAACAAAGTTTGGAACCATTATGACCAACTATTCTTGTAGATTTCAATGTTACACTTTAGAAGGTTTAATGATGCATTTGTGTATGTGGTTATTAACCAACTTAATGGAGATGCAGGGTATTGATTAAGCCAAGAGGCCATGGTGTTCATTATAGAGTGGGGGTGTTGGTATATCTAGTACCCTAAATTTACTTATTTCAGGTTGGCTAGGTTTGAGGGTCATCCTCACTTGCTCCACAGGTGCTGGAGCAACAGAGTAGTCTTGATGGGGTTTGTTTACCAACCTTTGGGAGTCAATGCCAGGTTTGTAATGAAACATAAACTAGGTTGTCACAAGTTTCCCATGCAATTGGGTGAGTACAACTACCCACACCTTGTGGGAGCTAAGGTAGTTTGTAGTGAGTTGATACATTTGAAGTTGGGCTTATATATTGCCCGGAAGCACTTTGATCCCAAGAAAAAGATGAATGCTTTACTTGCTTCAATTTTTGACAGACATTTCAACCTACTGGAGGACTTCTGGAGTGATCTTCGAGATGAATATGACCTCAGAAAGAGAAATTATGAGAGGTTGTTTGTCTCACTTTTGGTGGAATTCAGGGTGAAGGTTGATATTCCTGATACCCTAGTGGATGATGGGGTAGTGTTAGATCCTTCATATGAGGCACTAAACATAGATACTAAGAGTTTGGACCCAATAGATTGGGATGCTGAGGAGAAAATTGACATCAAGCAAATAGGAAGATAAGTCTTGGATAGAAGTGTCCAATGGGTTGTGCTCAGAGCCAAGGCTCCTAGAGGTCAAGCTCCTAAAAAGGGAAAAGGGTATAAGAGAATCAAAAGGAAAATTCCTCTAAGGAACCATTAGAATTCTTTCCTCCTGATGTTGAGGAATTTGAGCATGAAGCCCCGACCCAAGATTTGTCTAGAATACATGAGGAGGATGCCCCAATAGGACCTATGGCTTCAACACCAGTAATGGGTGAATCATCTGCTCAAGTCCTTCCTATAGAGTAATAAGGTGGAGAGATGCCTAAGGGGACTCTCTATGATATAGCTAAAAACTTGAAGGGAAAGGAATTAGAAATGGAGGTCCATGATATTGAAACAGATTCTGATGAGACTTTATCAGAAAAGGATACACAAGAGGAGATACCTCTGGAGAAAACTGAGCATGTGTTAACTGAGGAAGACTAGTGGGTGTTGTTTGAAGAAGGAAAGAGGGCTTTAGATGCTAAGGCACATGCAGATGCTATAGAAAAACAAAAGGAAATAGATGTTAAGGCACAAGATGATGCATTACTTCAACAATAGAAATTGGAGGCTAAGCAAAGATTCGATGAAGTAATAAAGCAATAGAAGCAAAAGGAGCATGAGCTCAAGACAAAAGAAGAAAATGACAAGCTAGAGATGGTGCAGAAGATCCATGAGCTAGAAGAGGAAAAGGCTAAAAATAGGAGAGATAGAGAAGCCCTTGAGGCCAAATTGAAACTAATTAAAGAAGCCTACAAGAAGAGGGAGGAAACAAACGCCTGCAAAAGGAGAAAAATGTTGAGGAGTTGGCCCAGCAGCAACAAAAGGAAAAGGAGGCCTCAAATAGACTCAAGGTTTTGGAGGAAGAAAGAAACAAGCTACTTGAGGAGAAGAGGTTGGAAGAAGAAATATTGGAAAAGGAACAAGAGAATAAGAGGATGCAAGAGCAGAAAGATAAGGAAGAAGCTAAAAATCTTGCACAAGAAAATGTAGAGGGAGAACAAAAAAATGTGCAAGAGGTTGATTCTCAACCTAAGGTTAGTATACTACAACCATTATCCTCTAAAACTATTGCCTCCTCTTCTACTATAATGGCCACTACTCCAAGTGCTCCTACCTAGTTAAAGCTTTATCTTTAGAAGAGACCAATAACGCCCTCATAGCCTCTTAATTGGGATGATATGATGAAAGAAATTGAAAAGGAGAGACCCAAGAAGTAGGATAGTATTCTACATTCCACAAGGCTAACTGAGGGAGGAGAAATTATTGTCGAATGTGCAATACCAATGGTGGATAATGATGTGGGAGATATGTAGGTTACTAATTTTCAATTAGGAACTGTCAATTTGGGAAGGCCTACAAGAAATCAGAAGATGAACCTGATTGATGTTGTAGCATCATCCACTAAGTCAAGGTTGATAAAGGATAAGAAAATAAAATATGAGCTCAAAGCTCAATTGGATCAGCTACACACCT
Source organism: Sequoiadendron giganteum (assembly GCA_007115665.2). NCBI lineage: Eukaryota > Viridiplantae > Streptophyta > Pinopsida > Cupressales > Cupressaceae > Sequoiadendron > Sequoiadendron giganteum. The sequence goes on along the minus strand of CM021101.1, from coordinate 428,168,815 downwards.
TTTTGAAGGATATTTCTGCTCCTAGATCACAGCTTGATGCCTTAGAGACAACAGTGTTGCTCAGCAAAAGAGAGGTGGATGATCTGGTACAAGTAAAGAATAAGGCTGAGATGATGGATAGGTGGACATATAGGCTTAATCAGGAGGTAGGTGATGTGCTGGTAAGTAGTTTTGAGATTCACAAAATGGAATTAGAGCTAATAGAAGAGATGAAGCAACATGCTAAAACATTGGAACAACAAGAGGAAGAGTATAGAGGATATGTTCAGAAAATAAAGGACATCAATAAATTTCCAAGGTCTACTTTGCTTGAGCAGTCAATTCTTGAAGAGGACAACGTAAAATTCTTGGAAAAGGCCTCTAGAATAACCCAGTTGAGATACGATTTCATATATAAGCATAGGAATAAGGTTCAAGATGCTAGTAAGGATTTAAATGAACTAGATGAACTAGAAGTTTTTGTAGATGTTCTAGTTAATGTTGATATACTCGTTAAAGAGGGCCTGCCTCTAAATCAGTTAAAGGAGAAGTGGGATAATAGATTCCAAGAAATTATGCAAAAAGAGGACGATGGAGAGGATCTATTATTGGATAGACTGATGGATGTCAGAGAAGGAGTGAAGGCTATGAGAAAGGAGTTGAAAAAGTTGAAAGACATGGAGTTTGCTTCCGCATAACTGAAGAGAATTCAATTTGAGTATAACTAGATTGATGGTCCGGATGTGGATATTCTTCAATAGGTCTTCTCCAATTATGATGAATACATGCTGGAGAAAACTACGCAAGGATGAGTGGCAGTCTTTTGGGCGCATGAATTCTTTCTTCTTTTCTTTTATTCTCTCTTGTAATTAACGGTGGAACTGGAGATCAACCGGTCTGAGTTTCCAAGAAAATTTTAGTTCCTAGAATTGTGGATCTCGATTTTGATTGAGAAGATTTTTATGCTTTATATGTCTATATATACCTTTGGGGTATCATATTGTAAGGGTGGGGTGATGAGAATAATATTAGCCACCTGATGGTAGGAGATAGGAATTTTATAGCTTTGAAAATACACTTTGTTATTATTAGTTACAGTTGAATACAAATACAAGTTTTTACGCAATATGGTGTTGGAATTGAGTTTACTGGATAAGGTTAATGAATTATAATATGTCTATATGCTAGTGAGTTTGTTGAAGCATTAGTGTTTCTTATGTGATGAGAATCATTAGAAGGAACCATATTTAAAGATTATTTCATTAAATTATCTATGGATTGAATTGTTGAAAGTCTGTTGATCTATGATTTTAGCAACAAATGAGAGTTTGTTCTTTTGGAATATTTAAAGTATTTATGATGTGTGATTGTGATAGTTAAAATAAGCACTATAGATGCCTACAATATTATGGATTGTTCTATAAATTGCATCATGTTATGGTTTTCTTGATCTATTGGAGGAACATTCATTGTTGAAAATATATGTTCGGATATTAGATAATTTTTATTCATGTTTCACTAATGTATGCCCTGATCTATCTTTTTCTTTTATTTAAAACCCCTTTTCATTAAATACAGATTGATGAATCCATCATTGCTTTCATTCCTTATTACCAACAAAGGCCCCTTGAATATTACAGTTGCATGGACCAATTGAGTGACACAAGACAGTTGAGAACCAACTACCAGGACCTTGGGAGTTAGGCTACTATATGTTGTCTTTATTTTTTAGGAGAAATAGAGTAGAGACATTTTGTTTAACATTGTTTGTGTCATTTTCACCATCAACGGATCTAGCGCTAGAAGGAGGGCCTGGAGGAACAAGCTAGCTCACATTGTGTAATTCTCACCAAAAAAATATGAGAGGATTCTCAGATCCTCTACTGACCCTGAACCATTAGAATAATTCCAAACCTCAGTTCGACCTAGACCCCATGCTTGTAGAATTTTGATTCCACCGTTGCCACCACCGCTTACTCCACCTGGATTTCATCCAAATCCACATACACCACCACTAGTCCAACCTACATCACCACCAGTCCAACCTACATCACCACCACCGATTCGGCCAGTGTCACCACCGGTTCGACCTATATCACCACCACTTGCTCAACCAATCCTACCCATGGCTTACTTTTTGAATAAACCCTCTCCGCTAGGGACTATTCAGGGGGAATCCATGATCTACCAAAGAATCCAAATTTTTTTTGTCCCAAGTACATGCATGGGGAATCAAGAAGCACAGAGGAGCATATACAAGCATTCAAAGATGCTTGTACCCATGCTCAAGTGGCTCATGAAGACATGGTATGTATATTGTTTCCTCATTGTTTAGGGGACATGACATATAACTAGTACTTAAATTTGCCCCGAGGATCTATTCTGGGCTGGACATATTTAGAAAACACCTTCATTAATCAATTTAGGGTCTACGTAGACTCTGCCATCTTGTATCACTAGTTTGCCACCATAAGAAAGGAACATCATGAGCCATTGCCTCTATTCAACACTAGATTCCAAAGGATGTTTCGCAGGCTGCAAGATCCTTACTTAGTGGCTGAGAATATTGCTATTCAGGCATATTTAAGAGTTTTTGATCCCTTGATTGGTCTATTCTTGCAGAGAACTTATCTGCCGAATGAAATTGACTCTTTGTCTAAAGTGTATCATTTAGCCATCAAATTGCAATAGCAGATAAGTCTACAATTAGGAGGTTTAGGAGTAGCTCTTCCTCTCATGAGTTATCAGATGCCTAACCCACCATTGTACAACACTGTCCTAGGGATGTCTTACTCCCAATATAGACCTATGTTTGAGTTACAAGCCCCACCTACCATGCCCTTTTTTGGAAATGGCATGCAAGATTCTTCCCAACAACCTCAAAATCAACAACAATAGGTGGGAGGATCAACGCATGTTCATTCCCCATACATAGTGTAGAATGTGCAAAATGAACAAACTGTTCAACTGACCAATGAGTTAAAGACTCTCAAGAAGACTCTATCTCAAATGTCTAATGATATGGCACATATTAGGAATAACCCTCCCCACAACCAAAAACAAAATTATCAGAACTAGGGAGGTTACAACAAACAGGGGAATTACTCCAATCAGAATGTGAATCAGAACACCAACCAGAACTTCCAAAATCATAACTCCTCTAATCATAATTACCAAAATCGAAACAAAGGAAATATCCAAAGGTCCAACAACAACAATAGGTAGTGGAATACTAGACCTAACAATGGGGGAGTTTCCCATAATTATCAGTTAGGTGAGGATAGATCACATACTGCTAATGTGGCTGACCTTAATTTCATGACTAATTGGTGTAGGCTACATGATACTGCAACACATTTTGAGGTTAATTGCCTAGAAATGAAGAAAATGGTAAAGATTGCAAAAGCCGATTCCCATCCTCCAATAGGAAATTCCAATCAGGATAATGGGCTAGTAAGTATTGCTATGACTTTTGAGACCAGTGAAGAGAAATACCAATTTCCCATGTAGGGAGATAATGAGCTAGAGGAGAATGTGTATGATGCCCAAGCCTTCCAGTCCAAAGGTGGTCACTTCTTGAGAAATCAGAATAAGGGCCCATTTATTACATTTGCACCCCCAAACAACATGGTCCCACCTAACCAAAATGTAGATAATAACCCACCACCACCAAAGGGACTTTCTGAACCTCGGAATAGAGGTAATCTACCTCCTTTTCCTAAATATCAAGTGAGGAATGATTTAAAATTTGATTTTATTATAGAACTACAGAGACATAAGACATCATTATCATTCTTTGACATCATGAAGTGGTGTCCGACTCAATGTGAAGTGGTATTGAATGCCCTAGAGGAGGCAGACCACTTAAAGGGAAAAGTTAAAGTGACTCTAGTGAAGGAGACAAATGCAACCATCTATAAAGGTAAGACCAGTACCCCACCTTTTCTTTTAAGTTTAAGGATTTTTGGAAATAATTTGCATAACTGTTTGTTGGACTCTAGAGCATTGGGTAATGTTATTCCATTTTCAATATGTAATAACTTAGGATTAAATCATATCCTGACCAATAAGAAAGTGATCCAGTTAGACAAAACTGAGGCCAATGTTGTAGGAGAATTAAAGAACATGCATGTACAGGTTGGATCAGATCCAAGGATCCAAACCTACATAGATATCCAAGTGGTTGATATCCCAAAGACATATGGTATGCTCCTAAGTCGGGAGCTAATGAAAAGTATTGGGGGATATTTGTCTTTTGATTTCTCTCACATGTGGTTACCCTGGAAGGGGGTAGCAACGCAGATAAGGATTGAGAGCGAACCAAGGTTAAAGCATATGATTACAAAATATGATGCTTCAAATGAAGTAGCATATTTTGAGACTGAGATGGGAGTTTACAAGCAAGAGGAAGTCCTCACCTTCTTTGTATTAAAACTTGAGGATACATTGCCCCTAGAACATAGTGACCCAATGATTAGCATCAACCAAAAAGTTCTAATAAGGAAATTGCAACAAGATAAGTTGGTATTAGGAGAAGAAACTTATTTGAGTTGTTTGTTGCTTCCTAATTCATGTAGAATTCATTATCACAATCATTCAGAGTTAACGTGTCTACCATGCCTAGATATCTTAAATCATATAGTCCAACCTCAACAAATGTGTCAAGAAAAACCCCAAACACCCATCAATGAGTTTTCTTTTATAGTTAAGGATGCTACCATTCTCACTAGGACTAGCCTTCCTCAGGAGGAAGATTCCTCATGGTTTGATCAGGCTTAGGTTCTATGCTCGATCATTTAAGAAAGGATTGAGGTATCTCAGTTCTTTTCCATTACACCTGCCCCAGATACTCTACCAATGCCCAAGGCATTAATGAAAAATGAATTAGATTGCAATCTGATCCAAGAAGTTGTCCAGGAGGTAATTCTTGACCAAGCTGTGAGTATAGAAAAGTCTTCAAGTGAGCCTTGCCCCAAGTTAATTTCTGATGACCAGCAAAATTTTGAGCCACCACAAATCCCAAGTAAGTCATCCCATATCATCCCTAAAAAGAAAGAACTCCCAGCTAAAGACCAATTGTTGAGTCTTAAATTTGATGGCTCCAAATCCAAGGTAGGAAGTGGAGTAGGGATTGAACTAACCAACCCAAAAGGGAAAACTTATTTTGCATCTTATAGGTTGTAGTTTGGATGCACAAACAATGTGGCTGGGTATGAAGCACTTGCTCATGGAATTATGTTTTCTCATAAAAAGGTCACTGCTCTCATGGTCATGGGGGATTTTGAAGTGATCGTAAAACAGGTACGTAACCAGTATACATGTCATAACAAATTATTGGTTGCGTACATAAACATAGTTTGGAATTTAATTGAAGACTTTGATGCTTTTGGAATTACTCTGATCTCTAGAGAAGCTAATCAAATTGCAGATGCCCTTTTCGTTGCTGCTAGCACATTGGAACCCATGCAAGACTCTAATCTAAAGAGATTTTCAGTTGAATTAATTTCAATCCCAACTATCTCTGATAATGTCTAAAATTTTCAGGTATTCGATGATGATCAACATATATTAGCCTTTTTGGAAAGTTCTGATGTTTTTGAAGGGAAAATAATTGATGAATCTAAAAGAGATCAGGGAGATTGGGATCTGGAGAATGGAGGTGCAGAATGGATATTGGAGCTAAAAAGCAATAGCATTCTGAAAGGGATGGTAGCCTTGGAGATAATATTTGATTCTGACTCACGGGCTCGACAGAGGGTGCCCATAGAGAATGAAGGAGGGAAATATGAATCTGTCAATCTAACTCACTCGGGCCCAAAAAGAAATGTTCTCATAGGGAAAACCTATCCTTCAGAAATTAAACAGAAAATAGTCAGAGTTTTGGAGCAGAACATCATAGCCATTGCTTGGGGGTATGATGACTTAAAGACCGCAAAACAACGCTCGGTCAATGCTTTAATTGAGCCCCTGAACCAAAAGGAGGTACAAAATCTCCTATCTAGAAGGATAATCTTTCCTATTAGACATTCTACATGGGTGGAAAATTTAGTTCCTGTATGCAAGAAAAACGGTGAAATCAGATTATGTGTTGATTTCAGGAATCTAAATAAATCCTCTGAGAAAGATAATTATCCATTGCCTTCTCTTGATGAAGTGTTACAAAAGGTTAATGGGTCCCAGATGATGTCTTTCTTAGATGGTTATTCTAGGTACATTCAGGTCCTTGTCAGTCATGAGGATAGAATGAAGATAACTTTCACCACCAAATGGGGCACATTTGCCTATCAGAGGATGTCATTTGGTCTTATCAACACTATAGCAACCTTTCAATGGGCAATGGACATAGCCTTCAAAGATTTGATAGGGAAGTGTATAATTATTTATGTGGATGATTTAACCATCTTCTCCAAGAATAGAGAAGACCATGCAGCAGATCTGGAAAAATTTCTCAATAAATGTATAAGCTATGGTGTCTCCCTCAATCCCAAAAAGTGTGTGTTTGGAGTTTTTGAAGGGAGACTCCTAAGTCACATCATATCAGAAGAAGGGATATCAATAGATCTGGATAGATTGGAGGATATTTTGAAACTAACAAGGCCACGCAGTAAGAAAAAAATGAGATCCTTCTTCGGAAGGATCAATTTTGTTAGAAAATTTATAATAGGGTTTGCTGAAATTGTCAAACCCCTCAATGAAATGATGAAGAAAAAAGCAAAAATAGAATGGAGCAATGAGGCTAAATCTGCTTTCTCATAGATCAAACAGTCAATATCTAAGGCACCTGTGTTGACTAGCCCAGGTTATCAAAGGCCTTTTTATATCTATTATTTCACATCTAACCATTCATGTGTAGTTGTGTTAACACAACAAAGAGGTGAGGGAGAGGAAAGACCTATCGCCTTCATGAGCTCTCCTTTTAAGAATGCAGAAGTTAGATACTCGCCCCTGGAGAAACAAGCCTTTGCGTTGGTTCGAGTAGTAAAGAATTTCAGGCATTACATTTTGCGAAGTGAAGTAGTGGCCATAGTGCATGATCCAACTGTGAAGTCTCTTCTGATGCAAAGTGAATTAGGAGAGCGAAGAGGAAAGTGGATGGCTATTCTACAAGAATTTGAGTTAAATATTCATCCGATGAAACTCATCAAAGGGAAAGGTTTATCAAAAGCAATGGCAGATGTGGACAAAAACATCACCTGTCAGTAGTACACCATCCAATCATTTACTAAGGATCCATGGTACACGGACTTGATCTTTTTCCTCCTCAATAAAAAATGTCTAGAAGGAATGAATGCTACTCAGAGAAGAGATTTGAGGATGAAGAGTTCTCACTACATGCTTAAACGGGGATCTATCTACAGAAAGAACTTTCAAGGGATTTACCTACACTGTTTGGATCAACAAGAGGCTAAGCATGCTATTTTTTAGTTTCATGGAAGACATGGAACAAGACATGGTCTATGGATGCTTTGGCTCATCAAATTCTACGATCAGGCTATTATTGGCCTTATGTATTTCGGGATGCACACCAACATGTCAGAATGTGTCATGTATGTCAAATCTTTGCACCTAGGGAAAGAAACTTGGCAATGCCTTTGCAACCAGTGTATGAGGTAAGGTTGTTTTCTCAATGGGCCTTGGATTTTGTAGGTGTTATTAATCCCAATTCTTTTGCAGGTCGCAAGTTCATCTTGACTACAATTGACTACTATACACGCTGGACTAAGGCCCAACCTTGCAAAAACAGCACCACAGAGGTGGTTATCAAATTTTTCACTGAGAACATCACCACCAGGTTTGGACTTCCATTCGCTCTGGTATGTGATAATGGACCTGCATTTTCTTCAGCTAAATTCATTCAATGGGCTTATGAACATAAAATTATTTTGAATTATTCATCCAATTACTACCCTCAGGGAAATGGAGTGGTTGAGTCCACTAATAAAAACCTTTTGGAAATAATAAGAAAGTTTTTAGAAAACAATCCGAGGGACTGGCACACCCAGTCGAGATTTTCCCTATGGGCAAATCGAACCCGACTCAAAGTAGCTCTAGGAAATTTTCCTTTTAAGTTAGTTTATGGACAAGACCTAGTCTTCCCAATCCATTTACAAATACCTATTTTTAAGTTTATGCAAGAATTTTATTCCAAGGATGATAGGATCGAGGTTATATTACTTAATTTGCTTAGCATGGAGGAACAAAGAGATGCTTCTTTGCAACAATTCTCTAAACATCAGATTTTCGTCAAACGTTGGTTTGACAAAAGGGCCAAGATAAAAGCCTTTAGGATATCAGATCTTGTACTACTATGGGATAAAGCAGGAGAGAAGAAGGGAGATCACCAAAATTTTGATAGACTCTAGTTAGGTCCGTATCAAGTGGCTGAGATACTAGGTGAGAATGCTTTTCATTTAAGTACCTTAACAAGAGAACCCATTCCATTGCTAATTAATGGTCAGTTTCTCAAGCACTATTTTGGTTCATGAAAGGTCTGATGTTTTAAAATAATGTATTATATGTAATTAATTTTTATTTTGTTTTGTTTGGTTTTTTTTGTTTTGTTTGTTTATGTTTGTTCTTTTCTTTGTCTTTGTTTGTTTGTTATGTCTTGTTTCATTGGGGATCTTCATTTCTATCCATCTCAAGACCAAGGGTTGTTATTCAAAGTATGCTACATGAACTAGGAGAAAAATTGGTTTAGGTATTTTCATTAGCATCTTTGAAAAGGATTTCGTTCTGGAACTCATGTCTTATGATCATTCTAATGTTGGTTTGAAAAGCTATTAGGGGTAGAAGATACATTGTGAATATCTCATGAATTATGATAAAAAATATGTCACCAAACTAGATAACATATGCCTAAATAAATACCTATATGTTTTAGGGTGGCTTTACCTTTTGATTTAAGTAAAAAAACTGATTCCAAAACTATCATGAAATCCATTGTAGTTCTTAACCCACATTTCAGATCAATTGTATCTAAGTATTGAGGAAAGTTCATAAAAGATTTCTACAAGTGAAGCTTAAGTAAAAAAAAAAAGAGAGAAAGAAAGAAAGAAAAGGAAAACTCAATATCAAATGGGTGAATCAAGTATCTCTATTGGGGCTATGGATGCCTATCTGGTAGTAGAGCAATGATTTGAGAGAACTAGAGGTATCTCCATCGGGGCTATGGACACCTGACTAGTAGCAGACCAATACCCAAGATTTTATTGCACGATAGTTAAAGGACTCAACCTATGTAGCTTGAATCTTAGGTATAGTTGTTCAAAAGCAGAGAAAGTATCTATAAAGAATGATGAAAAATATACGCACACACTTAGATTCATAAATATTCATGAGCACATACATCTGAGATTCTAGCTCAATCTTATGCTATATATCTGATCTTACTCAAGTTAACATGCTTCATAAGCCGACTGGTTTTTGGGGTGTCTGAATTTTTTTTTGGTGTCCTGAAAATGGGTAAACCATTTTCCTAGCCGAGTCGCCATTTGTTATGCCTTGCATAACCACCCCATCTTTTTCCTTGGTCAAAATGGGTCCCCCTTTTTATTTTTGTCCTTGTTTTTTTCCAAACAAAGTTTGGAGTTATTCTTCTCTAGTACTTTGTTTTTCTTTAGTTTGTTCTATCGGAATCAGAACCGGAGCTAAATCAGGTTTTGAAACTTGTTTCAAAGATTTTAGTTCTAATCCTGATCCTGATGGTCTTTTTCTGGTCTTTTGGTTTTTTCTTTGTTAGAGCCAAAGCCAGAGTGGAAGTTAAGTCTGAAGTTATTCATAGTTTTGAAATAAAGGTTCATTTTTCCTCCGCCTCTGCCTTTTGTTTTGTTTGTTTAGACTTAGGTTTTATGTTGGGTTTTCTCATTTTGGTCTTCGTGTTTTTATTTATCTTTTTGTTTCATTTTCTTCTTTGTTGGCGGAATCAGAGTTGGAACAGGAACCAAATGTGAAACTTGGACAAAGTTTCTAAATAGATTCCCACTCCGTTTCTGCTCCTGCCGTTTTTGGGTTGTTTGACTTTACTGAAGTCGCACGGAAGTAATGTGTCAGTTCCCTCTGTAGTTCTAAATCCAATCTACCACATTTATGGCATTAATTATAGGTGCCATACATGCATGAAGCTACAATTTTAGCCTTAATTAAGGATTAACTGAGATTTATCATCATTGTTAAAAGATCAAGAGCAAATTAAAGTTGCAGTGGAGCGTTTGGGCGTGTGATTTGATCGAAAGAGAGATAATTACGCGCGGAGGGCTAGCCTATTTGTTTGAGTTTGAGGTAGGGTTTCTGTTCTTCTTCTTCATTTGTTTTGCTTATCATTTTTTGTTTGGTCGTTGGTTGCTCACGAATTCATGACTCTCGGTTTTCTTGTGAGTTCATTTTTTCTATTTTTCTTTTCTTTTGTTCTGTTTTCCCGTTTTTCATTTTTTTCTTTTTCTTTTGTTTTGGTTTCTCATTTGTTTGTTTTGTCACGGTCATTTTCACGTCTTAATCATGACCGTACCATGATGCCCTAGGTTTTTAATGGTGTGATTAGTTACTATTTTACATTGGTAGGGTTTGATAAATTGTGGTTTTTCTTAGGAATCTTGTTATGCATTGATGTAATTAGTTTGAGTGGGGTTAAATTCGTGCCCTAACTTATTTGAAGTCGAGGGTTTGTGAATTAGGGTTTTGGCACATTTTTGTTTTAAATATGATGCCCTAATTACTATGGTTTCCTCTTGGTCATATGGGTATGTTCCTATATAAGTTCATTTTTAAATCCCTTTTGGTTTTGATATGACCTAGTCCTTAGATCATGATGTTATATATCATCCCGTTGAAATCACTTATGACGTCATGATTATTTTTGGGCTGAACTGGAACTGAAATTGATTTTGATCTTGAACCATGTTTTGTAATAAGTATTGATTTTGTTTCCATCCTGTCTCTAACTCTGCTTACAATAAGAAGGAGGCTTTCAAAATGTTGATAACACAACCAGAACCAGAACCGGAACCAAATATGAAATTGAAAATTCTTCACAGAACCAAATCGGTTCTCGTTCTGATTTCAATTCCGGTTACCATCTCGACTCCGAATCTGATCCCGCTTTATTGTTATCACAGGCTCAATACCTGTTCTGGTTCTGATCCTGATAGTGTTTTTTTTAAAGGAGACTGTTTAAGATGTTTTCTGCTTGGTTTCACCTCCGGTCTATATAGAAGGATAGGATCTCTAAGTCATATTTGGTTATATTTATTATAGATCAAATTTGGGGTTTTTTTGCAGGAAGTTAAAGGATGTCAGGAGTATCAGGAGAAGTTGCTCAGAGGAGTCAGCTTGCAGAAACTTTGAAGGAATAAACTAAGCCTAAGAAGGTTAAACCGGAACAACTTCCTTATACCTTGAGGTATAACCATAGGGGTCTTCCTGCCACAATTAGCAAGGTGGAATTTGATTGGGCCGATATAACTAACACAAATCTAGGTCCATTCAATTATGAGTTGTATTCAGATACATTTGCTGAAGAGGTGACAAGGAGAACTCAAAGAATAGTTGAGTCTGGCTTGGCTCATATTGTTATATTTCCTCTATCCTGTCAATGCCGAGAACTGATAATGATAGTAGCTTGAGCTTACAATCTGGCCACCAGACAATGTGTAGATTAACAAGATAATGTGATCATAGACCTCACTCTTCAAATGTTTCAACTTATGTTCAGTGTCCCTGACCCAAATAATCTTGCACAACTGAATGAGGCAAAGGCCTTGGAGATATATAGCGGTCACAAAGAGACCAATAGGGCTCACTTTAACAAAAAATGGTTAAGAACAAAGAAGAAGTCCTTGATAAAGCTCTCAGATCAGCCAAAGAAGGCAGAATTCTACAAGGAGGTATCAGATATTATAATGATGTTGTCTAGAGTTTTTTGGAAAGAGGGATGCCTTTCATTTTAAGGAATGGATGTTTCCATTCATTCAAACAATCTTGGATGGCAGGTATCAATTTGATTGGCCTATGATTGTCTTAGATTGCATACATGATCGGCTGACCAGAGTAAGAGAAACTAAGAGCTTCTTTATGACCTCTTATGTTGTATATGCAAAGGTAAGGGGAGGCATCTTTCCAGAATTAAATAGAGTAGGTTTCTTGGGAGAAGCTAACGAGCAAAACAACGTTTGGAACCATTGTGACCAGTTATCCCTACATATTTTTGAGTTACACTTTAGAAGGGTTAATGATGCATTTTTGTATGTTGTTATTAACTAGCTTAATGGGGATGCAGGGCATAGATTAAGCCAAGAGGCCATGGAATTCATTATAGAATTGGGGTGTTGGTATATCTAGTACCCTAAATTTACTTATTTCAGGTTGGCTGGGTTTGAGGGTCATCCTCACTTACTCCCCAGGTGCTGCAGCAATAGAGCAGTCTTGATGGAGTTTGTTTACCAAGCTTTGGGGGTCAATGCCAGGTTTGGAATGAAACATAAACTAGGTTGTCACAAGTTACCCATGCAATTGCGTGAGTACAACTTTCCACACCTTGTGGGAGATAAGGTGGTTTGTAGTGAGTTGATACATTTGAAGTTGGGCTTATATACTGCCTGAAAGCACTTTGATCCCAAGAAAAAGATGAATGTTTTACTTGCTTTAGTTTTTGACAGACATTTCAACCTACTGGAGGACTTCTGGAGTGATCTCCAAGATGAATATGACCTTAGAAAGAGAAATTATGAGAGGTTGTTTGTCCCACTTTTGGTGGAATTCGTGGTGAAGGTTGATATTCCTAATACCCTAGTGGATGACGGGGTAGTGTTAGATCCTTCATATGAGGCACTAAACATAGGTACCAAGAGTTTGGACCTGGTAGATTGGGATACTGAGGAGACAATTGACATCAAGCAAATAGGAAGATCAGTCTTGGATAGAAGTGTCCAATGGGTTGTGCTCAAAGCCAAGGCTCCTGGAGGTCAAGCTCCTAAAATGGGAAAAGGATATAAGAGAATCAAAAGGAAAATTCCTCCTAAGGAACCATTGGAATTATTTCCTCCTGATGTTAAGGAATTTGAGCTTGAAGCCCCAACCCAAGATTTGTTTAGAATACATGAGGAGGATGCCCCAATAGGACTTGTGGCTTCAACACCAGTAATGGGTGAATCATTTGCTCAAGCCCTTCCTACAGAGCAACAAGGTAGAGAGATTCCTAAGGGGGCTCTCCATGATATAGCTGAAACCTTGAAGGGAAAGGAATTAGAAATGGAGGTCCATGATTTTGAAATAGATTCTGATGAGACTTTATCAGAAAAGGATGCACAAGAGGAGATACCTCTGGAGAAAACTAAGCATGTGTTAATAGAGGAAGAACAATGGGTGTTGTTTGAACAAGTAAAGAGGGCTTCAGATGCTAAGGCACATGCAAATGCGATAGAAAAATAAAAGTAAATAAATGCTAAGGCACAAGCTGATGCATTAATTCAACAACAACAATTGGAGGCTAAGCAAAGAGCCGATGAAGTAATAAAGCAGCATAAGAAAAAGGAGCATGAGCTCAAGACAAAAGAATAAAATGATAAGCTGGAGATGGTGCAGAAGATCCATGAGCTAGAAGAGGAAAAGGATAAACAAAGTAGAGAAAGAGAAGCCCTTGAAGCCAAATTGAAACTAATTGAAGAATCCTACAAGAAGAGGGAGGAAATAAAACACCTGCAAAAGGAGAAAAATGTTGAGGAGCTGGCCCAACAACAAAAAAAGGAAAAGGAGGCCTTTGATAGAATCAAGTTTTTGGAGAAAGAGAGAAACAAGCTACTTGAGGAGAAGAGGTTGGAAGAAGAAATATTGGAAAAGGAACAAGAGAATAAGAGGATGCAAGAGCAGAAAGATAAGGAAGAAGCGGAAAATCTTGCACAAGAAAATGTAGAGGGAGAACAAAAAAATGTGCAAGAGGTTGATTCTCAACCTAAGGTTACTATACTACAACCATTATCCTCTACAATTGATGCCTCCTATTCTACTGTAATTACCACTACTCCAGGTGCTCCTACTTGGTTAAAGCTTGATCTTCAGAAGAGACCAATAACGCCCTTACAACCTCTTAATTGGGATGATATGGTGAAAGAAATTGGAAAGGAGAGACCCAAGAAGAAGGCTAAGATTCTACATTCCACAAGGCTAATTGAGGGAGGAGAAATTATTGCCGAATGTGCAATACCAATGGTGGATAAGGATGTGGGAGATATGCAGATTACTAATTTTTAATTAGGCACTGTCAATTTGGGAAAGCCTACAAGAAATCAGTAGATGAACGTGATTGATGTTGTAGCATCATCCACTAAGTCAAGGTTGATAAAGGATAAGCAAAGAAAATATGAGCTCAAAGCTCAATTGGATCAGCTACACACCTTTTTGATGGATATTTCTTATCCTAGATCACAACCTGCTTCCTTAGAGACACTAGTGTCGCTCAACAAAAGAGAGGTGGGTGATCTAGTACAAGTAAAGAATAAGGCTGAGATGATGGATAGATGGACAGATAAGCTTAATCAGGAGGTAGGTGACATGCTGGTAAGTAGTTTTGAGATTCACAAAATGGCATTAGAGCTAATAGAAGAGATGAAGCAACATGCTAAAACATTGGAACAACAAGAGGAAGAGTATAGAGGATATGTTCAGAAAATAAAGGACATCAATAAATTGCCAAGGTCTACTTTGCTTGAGCAGTCAGTTCTTGAAGAGGACAACATATACTTCTTGGAAAATGCCTCTAGAATAATCCGGTTGAGATCCAATTTCATATATAAGCATAGGAATGAGGTTCAGGATGCCAATAAGGATTTAAATGAACAACTGGATGACTAGAAGCTATTGTAGTTGTTCTAGTTAATGTTAATATACCTGTTAAAGAGGGCCTGCCTCTAAATCAGTTAAAGGAGAAGTGGGATAATAGATTCCAAGAAATTATGCAAAAAGAGGATGATGGAGAGGATCTATTATTGGATAGACTGATGGATGTCAGAGAAGGAGTGAAGGCTGCGAGAAAGGAGTTGACAAAGTTGAAAGACATGAATGAGTTTGCTTCCGCAGAACTGAAGAGAATTCAATTTGACGACAGTTGGATTGATGGGCGGGATGTGGATATTCTTCTACAGGTCTTCTCCAGTTATGATGAATACATGCTAGATAAAACTATGCAAGGATGAGTGGCAGTCTTTTGGGCACATGAATTCTTTCTTCTTTTCTTTTATTCTCTCTTGTAATTAATGGTGGAACTGGAGATCAACCGGTCTGAGTTTCCAAGAAAATTTTAGTTCCTAGAATTGTGGATCTCGATTTTGATTGAGAGGATTTTTAAGCTTTATATGTCTATATATACCTTTGGGGTATCATATCATAAGGGTGGGCTGAAGAGAATAATATTAGCCACCCGATAGTAGGAGATAGGAATTTTATAGCTTTGAAAAGACACTTTGTTATTATTAGTTATAGTTGAATACAAATACAAGTTTTTACGCAATATGGTGTTGGAATTGAGTTTATTGGATAAGGTTAATGAATTATAATTTGTCTATATGCCAGTGAGTTTGCTGAAGCATAAGTGTTTCTTATGCAATGAGAATCATTAGAAGGAACCAGATTTAAAGATTATTTCATTAAATTATCTATGGATTGAATTGTTGAAAGTCTGTTGATCTATGATTTTTGCAACGAATGAGAGTTTGTTCTTTTGGAATCTTTAAAGTATTTATGATGTGTGATTGTGATGGTTAAACTAAGCACCATAGATGCATGCAATAGTATGGATTGTTCTATAAATTGCATCATGTTATGGTTTTCTTGATCTATTTGAGGAACATTCATTGTTGAAAATATATGTTCAAATATTAGATAATTTGTATTCATGTTTCACTAGTGTATGCCCTAATCTATCTTTTTCTTTTATTTGAAACCCCTTTTCATTAAATACAGATTGATGAATCCATCATTGCTTGCATTCCTTATTACCAGCAAAGGCCCCTTGAATATTACAATTGCATGGACCAATTGAGTGACACCAGACAATTGAGAACCAACTACCAGGACCTTGGGAGTTAGGCTACTATATGTTGTCTTTCTTTTTCAGGAGAAGTAGAGTAGAGATATTATGTTTAACATTGTTTGTGTCATTTTCACCATCAACACTACTATACTATGAGTTAATCCTCACTGTGGTTTTTCCCTCATTGGGTTTTCCACGTAAACTTGGTGTCTCTAGTGTTGTGTTTCTATTATTTGCATTTTCATGTTCATACTTAATAATAGATTGAAGATAAAGCGGAATTGATTAAATTAAGAAGTAAAGAATTTCATACAACTGATTCACCCCCCCCCCCCTCTTAGTTGTCTTATGCATTCCAACAATGGAAAGCCAATTTTTAGCCAAATTTAGGACACCTATAGATCCTTCTTTGTTATATCATCAATTTTCTCAAATTAAGAGGTTCGAAGGAGAACCTATAACTTCTTTTAATGACAGGTTTCAAAAGGTTTCTTCTAGGTTACAAGCACCTTATGTAGTGGATAATTTTTCAGCCATCACGATTTATTATACAACAGTAGATTCTTTAACTTCTATGTTTGTGAAGTGAAAGGAAAATCCTCCTAGTACTTTACTTGAAGCTTATGCTGAAGTCGCTAATGTAAATCTAGAAATGAAACATCTTGGAAATGGATCATCCGCAAATGGCAAAAATGGACTAAACAATTATCCTACCCCAAGTTTAAATGAAGTTCCTCAGAGTCATCCTATAACTCCTAATGTTCATCCTTCAGTGGTCCAAAATGGGACATTTCCTCAAAATACTTTCTTTCAATTAGGAAATAGTCAAGCTCTAGTCCCTCACCCTAGTCCAGCTATTATAGAGTTGCGTCTTAATGGAAATTCCTTTTTCTCACAGACTCAGAAAAATAAAAATGTTAAAATTTCAGAGGAGAAGGAAGATATAAAAGAAATTATAGCTCAACTTAAAAGATTAAACACAGAGGCTACACAATTAAGAAATCAGAACTTTTATGCTTAATATAACAATCAAAATTCACAAAATCAGATGTATAATACTCCTAGACCGCCTAGACCTTGGAATATGTGACCAAATAATGGAGGAGTGTCCACACCTTTAGACAACAATGATCCTAAGTATGAAGGATCTACATCAAAAGTGAATTTAGTTGATCTCACGATGAATAACTGGTGTAGAATCCATAACACAAATGCTCATGCTGAAATAGACTGTTCATAGTTGAAAATTGCTTCAGATATTTTTCTAGTTGCTACACATTATAATGAACAGTGTGATTCTCACCCTCCCAAGGGAAAAAAATTAGTTCTAGTGGGATATGATTCTTCTTTAGTCCTTGAAAGCTATGAATGTGTTAAATCACCTACTATCGCTACAAGTTACACTTGTGAGTATGAGGGAGATAATTCAGCTATGACTCTAGAAACATACACATTTCTTTATCAAGATGAAAATGAACCCTAGGAAGAAATTGATGAAATTCATGCTTTTCAACAGTATCAGAAAGGACATACTCATAATCTGACAAGCAACACCAAAAGTGGAAATAAAGTCAATGGGCCATTAACGATGTCAATTCCACCAAATAACTTTAATACTCCACCTGATAGAAATCAAGTAATAACCTAGGGTTACCCAAAGTAACCTCTCATTATAATTCATCAAGTGTTTTAAGAAATGAAAAGATAGATTTCGTTGATCAAAATAATTTGATTACCTATTTAGTGGAAGAAAGAAAAAAGGTAAAGATTAGTCTTTAATTGTCAAAATTGCTCAAAATGCCTGTAATTAAGAAAGCTTTCCTAAGTTCTGTAGAAGGTTTTTTGAAAGAAGACAAGCTCTAAGATACTCAATCGAAATACAATCAGATTAAAACAAAATATAAGAACATTGTTCCTATAGAGGATGCACAAATAGCCTTTTACAAAGGAAAATTAGAGTCTCCACCATTTTTGCTCACTTTGAGAATATTTGGTAAAAATATTCATAATTTCTTAGTAGATTTTGGAGCTTCTACTAACATGATTCCTTTGTCTACCTATCAAACACTAGGATTAACTTTGGAAAGTTCTTTAAAGAAGGTCACTCAACTTGATAAAATATAACCTGAAGAATGAAGTTCTATATATTGATGTAGAACAAGGATTTTACAAATAATAAAATTCTAGAGTCAAAATCAAAGAAATATTTACATGCAAAGCTAGAAAAACCAATTACTTGACTCCTGGAATAGATATTTTAATTGAATCAGATTTTGATTCTTCTGAAGAAGAAAATAGTGCCTATGATAGATTTCAGAAGAATATTATTATAGAAGCTCAAAAGAGCGGCAAAGATAAATTTTCACTAAATTTTTTTTTATTGCATGGTTGGTGTGGGTTACATGATGTTGCACACTCAAAAAATAGTTGTATGATGTGTCTAGAGATAATTCATAGAATTGAAAATTAGTATTTTCTAGAACATGACAAGGTTAAGGGACCTGAATCAAAAACACACAGATAAAACTCATGTCACACAGACCGAAAGGACTAATCTAACATCATCAAAGAATGGTAAGTTAAAATTTATAAATGATCAAGCCTGGATTCTTAAATTTGATGGATCTAAATCAAAATAAGGGATTAGAGTTGGAGTCAATCTTATTGAACCACAAGGTAAATCTCTTCTTGCTACATATCGATTACAATTTAATTTACTAACAATTTTGTATAGTATGAAGCCCTTATAAATGGCCTAATCCTTGCAATAAAAAAAAATTAGAATCCTCAAAGTATTTGGTGATTCAGAATTGGTAGTGAGACAAGTTCGAAAGCAATATATTTTTCACTAGAAGCGTTTATCCAATTATTGATACATAGTATGGGATTTGATAGAAAGTTTTGATACATTCAATATTACTCATATCCTGAGAAGATTTAATAAAAGAGTCGATGCTTTGGCTATTGTTTCCAGTACTCTATAACCTCTAGACGCCTCTGATTTGAAAAGATTCATAGTTGAGTTGGTGCAGCTACCTTCGGTTCCTGATAATGTTACCAATTTGAAGGTGTTCGAAGATGACCGACATATATTGGATTTCATCACTAATTCTGGTATTTTTGAAGCACAAATAATCAAAAAATAGATCGCCTTGATGGAAAAATTCAAGATGAAGAATTAGCTCAAGCGAGAGACAATAATATTCTAAAAAGAATAATTGAGTTGGAAAGGATATTTGACATCAATCAGATAATTAGACAAAAATATTTGCCTTGAAGCGGCAGAGGGAAATCTGAATTATATAATTTACACACAAAATAAGATCCTAAGAATGTGTTAATTGGAAAGGTTTGTACTAAAGAAGAGAAGAGGAATATCACTTAGGCACTTAAATATTATTGGAAGGTTATCACTTGGACATATGAATATTTAAAGATGGATGATACTTCCATTATTACTCACATGATACCATTAAAGCCTAATGCAAATCCTTTCTGAAAAAAGCAAAGGCTAGTAAATGCACTCTTAGAACCACTAATTCAGAAGGAATTCCAGAAAATTTTATCAGCTAAGATAATCTTTCCTATCAAACATTCTACTTGGGTGGAAAATTTGGTTCCCATGAGAAATAAGAATGGACATATAAGATTATGCGTAGATTTTTGAAATATCAATAAGGCATCCGAGAAAGATAATTATCCCTTACCCTCATTGGAAGAAGTGCTACAAATAGTGAACGGTTCATAAATGATTTCCTTTTTGGATGGATTCTCTGGATATAATCAAGTAATTGTAGTGAGTGAAAATTGGATGAAGACAAGATTTACCAAAAAGTGGGGAACTTTTTCCTATAAGAGAATGCCATTCGGATTGATAAATGTCGGAGCTACATTTCAAAGAGCAATGGATTATGCTTTTCGTGGATTGATAGGAAAGTACATTATTATTTATATGGATGACCTCATAGTATTTTTGAAAGATAAGAGAGATCATGTTTGAGATCTCAGAGAAATATTACAAAAATGTGAAACTTACGGAGTTTCACTGAATCCTAAAAAGTGTATTTGTAGGGTAACTGAAGGTAAGTTATTGTGACATATTATTTCTGAACAAGGTATTTCGATAGACCTAGATAGAGTAAGCACATTTCCCAAGTTATAGCCCCCAGGAAGCAAGAAAGAATTAAAATCTTATTTTGGTAAGATTAATTTCGTTCAAAAATTTATTACCGGATTCACAAAATTAGTGAAACCACTCAATGATATGTTGAAGAAAGATGCTAAGATAGAGTGGAAAAATGATGCCAAGATCGCCTTCGAAAATATAAAGACTTCTATCACAAAGGCTTTGTTATTGGTAAATTCGGATTATATGAAACCTTTTTACATTTACTCTTTTGCCTTTGGTCATACTTTTGTAGCAGTACTAACACAAAAGGGTGAGAACAAAGAAGGAAAGCCAATTGCTTTTATGAGCACTCCATTCAAAGAGGCAGAGATGAGATATACAAATGTTGAAAAAAAATATTTTTCTTTGGTTAAAGTAGTATGCAAATTCAGACATTATGTCCTTAGGTGTATGGTTAATGTTGATGCAAAAGTTTGTAGGCATCAGCGTTATGAGAAACTTAGCTAATGGGGAACTTATGCGCATAGCTAAGTGACCTTCGGGGTTTTATCGAAGTCGGCTCTTCATTTTTATGGGGGGATGAAAATGGTAGGAAGATAAACATAAAATAAACAATCCTAAGCTAAGGTGATGTGCCAAATTAGAAAGGAATTAATTAAGCACAATGTTGAAACAAAGGCTTGAACAATAACTAGTGTCTATCAAATAGATAATTCCCAACACTGCAAATATAAGAACATCAAACCATTTGCATAGTATAACCAATATAGTATAATCCAACACAAAAGAGTAGTAAAATGATCTATATTTTATTAAGCTGCATAGAGATTACATAAGCTTGAAATAGACGTTCATATACTTTAGAAAATACAAGTACAGTTTAATGTCCGATTAAATGTGTGAAAACAGAAAGGCCGAATTGACTAGAAGAGTCTGCAAATTCAAGTTCAATAGAAAACACTACAAAGGCTAATTCCCAGTGCTCGGGAAAATTTTAATCCATCTAACAACAACCAATAAAATGAGGAAAAGATTGCTTAAATAAGCCAGTCCACTACCTGAGGATCCCAACAAGAAAGATGCCTTAGCGAAGCCATCAATGATCCAGACCCTCTCAAGCTGGCACCAATAGAAAGATCATCTAGCATTGTGCCAGCAAGCATGTCCCTTGAGAAACCTAGACCACGCAGTAGAAAAAGAGAAAACGTGGCATCATAAGAGAAAATGTGGCAGAGAAAAGAACACATGGCACAAGCATCAAACCCAAGATAACGGATACAAGAATGAGCACCACGCGTCAAACACACGGAGCTGGGAAAAATAAAGGTGAGATGACCCAAAAGAAAACTCCGATAGGAAGCCAGGTGTTCAACCTCCCAACAAAAGAAACTATAGTGTGGGCCCGACTTGAAAAGAAACAAGCGAAGGCCACGCGTAAAGAAAATGGAGCTCGGCAAAAGAAAAATGATACGGCCCAAAAGAAAGCTCTGATAGGAAGCCACGTGGTGACCACCAAGAAGCTGCAAGCGATGCAAAAAAAGGAAAAGTCATGAACTAAAGAGAAAACCACAAAGGAAAAGTGGTGCGTGAATAAATATTCACAGTTTGGCGACTCACGGGAACATTTCGCCTACAGAATGAAGAAACCCATAAACTCTTGTCTTGCAAACCAGTCCAACTCCATTGTAATTGCTCATAGCTGAGAGAGGGCAGTTTGAAGGAACATCCAGACTTCATTTGATGGTGCAAAGAGAGTGCATAGATTTTCATGTGCCATGTATAGATCAATTATTTCCTTAAAAGGCAATCCACCATATACCTTTGCCTTCAAATTGAGCTGGAAAAAGAGTTGTGCTAGCTGATGTACTATGTTTTCAATATTGGCAATAGTTGGAGATTGATCAAAGGATTGGAAAACTGACAAATCCTGCTTCTTCTCCTCAATTTTTTCGATGATGTGCTTAATGCTTGCCATTGTTTAATCCACCACAAAGGGTGATGTAAGCCCTCGCTAGGTTAAGCGGGAAATTTTTTCCTTCATATCACTGGTAATATGGGTTAGCTTGGCTTTGCACTCTCTAACATGTTGGATGGCCTCATGCATAGAGATGAGAATATTTACTCCCATGGTCGCTGTTATTCAGTCCTCGATCCCCACACTACTCAACGCTTCATCGAAAGTTGTATACAATTTTCCCAATAGCCGGCTGGCCTCTGAAACCTTGTCAAAATTCATTTCTTGCACCTGCTGCATCATTTTGCTAACCACCCTGCATAAAATGGTTGTCTATGCCATAAATTTGAGAGTGGGCTGCAATGTAAGGCATAATGTTTTAACCTTATCCCAGTATGGCGCATGTAGCTCTTTGGCAATCTCTAGTGGGTTTATTTGGGGTGCAGGAGGTTAGGATCTCAAAAGGTCCAATTCTACAGCCTTGCTACTCAGAGCTGTCTTCAATTCTGCAATGCTTCCCCCCAAGGCCGATAACTGATTCTTCAGGGTAGAAAACTCTCTCTCCTTCTCTCCCAAGGCCAATTCAGCCTACCTTTGCTTTTCAGTTTCCTGCTCCAATGCGGCATTCATTTCATTTACTTCTTCATTAGTACTCTTCTAAAGTTGTTTCAGGCCATCATTCGCCTACCTCAATTCATTGTGGAGGGCTGCTTCCATTGCTCAGAATTGCTCAATTTCTCTTCGCAAGGCCAAAACAACTTCCACACCCAAAGCATGAAGCTCGATGAATTTTTTTTCAAAGGAATTATTTTCACTCCGCAAGCAATTGATTTTGACTTCCTAGGCCTTATGCTTGTTTGACCAGATTTCTACCTTTCCCTTCAGCTCCTTCATTTGTTCATCTTTTTTCTTCATCTGACGACTGAGCTTGAGGAAGTTGGTAGTCACCACCCTCTGGGTCTCCTCCATTAGCTCAACTTTATCACACAGATGATCCTCTTACAAGTCTAGCCCTATGACATTGATAGAATAATCGCTTGACTACATTTCTCCAACCAACTTGACTACATTGGGTGTGACTTTTGCAAACATCAATGAATTTTGGATTTTGTTGAACACATTTTGTAAAAGAGGCTCCGCTTGTCTGCTTGCATCCTTTTCCCTCCTTTTTTGTATTCAGCTCACCTAGGCACTTTTATTTGCATCCACCTATGAGAAATATTCCTGGGATGAAATAACTAGTCCACCAGCAAAAGGGAACTCCTGGGGAGCTACTAGTGGAAAATACAATGTGCTCAATGTGTCAGCAGATTTGCTAGGCCTAGTAATAGTTGTTGGGGAGAAAGGTGGGATAAATTGACTGCCTGGAGATGGTGAAAACATGGTGGGAAAAAGGAGTGAGGAAGAGCTTGCTTGATGTTGAGGCCTTGGAGACATAAACTTCTGACTTAGAGGGTTAGGATATGTTACCACTACTTGTGCTTCAAGGGTGGTAGAAATAGCAGGAGACGAACGGGGACCCCCAAGGGAAATAATATTGACCTGCCCTAGGTAACCAGTGATAGGAACAACTGATGTGAATGACGTAGTAGGGGAAGACACAAAGGAGGCCAAAGACATAGAAGAGAGAGAAGGGGAAAAATACCCAAGTTTCCTGAAGACCTGCAGTAGATACCACCACCTCTTCACGTTGCGACTCTTCTCCTCCTCCTGATTGCTCTGTTTGTGGCCTTTTCTCCTCTGGGGAACTATCTAGGTCTAAAATAACTCTTCAGTGGCATCTAGAAGATCTCAGCCTCTTCATGCCTGATCTAGAGGAGCTAGTAGGCTCTAACATTTGTGTATTTGAAGTTTGTTCTCGCTACGAATGTTGTCCACTGATCGTGCCTCCTCATATAGGATCTTTTTCAGCTATGGGAGATTTTTGGGATACCTCTTCTCCATGCTTTGAAGCTGCACTTTCTGCTTCATAGCACCTCTCAGAACCCGAAGGGTTAGGAGATTCATCACTATCTGAATGCTCATGATACCAAATATCATCAAATGTGTCTTCTGAGTCCACCTCTTGAAAAATCCCATTAGTCTTCTTTATCTCCTACATATAAATCAAGAAATCCTTAATTCTATCAGGCTTCCAATAGAGCATGTTTAACTAGCTACAGAGAAATTGATTTATTTGTGGTTGGGGTTGGGCTTTGCCATTATGTGATAAAATTACAGCCAAGGTGGTTGACCCGGGCTGGAAGGAATGTACTCAAGGCCGACGTACATTCCCTCATTTCCCTCATCTACATTTCTTTAAGGGTCCCAAAATGGCCAAGGCTGGTGAGGAATTTTATTGCCCAAATATGATAAATTCCCCTCTGAATTAATCGCCATGTGTCATAGATAAAAATTAACCCAAGGTGGCCCAACTTAGAGTACAATACCTCAGAACTATTTAACTTTGAGCTCTTCTTCTTCACCAATGACACAGAGCCAAACATGAATAGTAGCGTCAAATGGGAAGTCAGATGTTTCCTTGCTCAGTAATCATTTTCAATATTGCACAGCTTCCTGAAAACTTCCAGGGCTAGTACCCTATCCGAAAAAAAATGTGGGAGTCGAAAAGGTTCTTGAATAAAACCTTGCATACGAAGCATTGTGAAATCCATGCCGAAAAACCAATCGCAAGGTGGTACAAGCCCTCTCATCCATGATATTTGGTTCTGTGTCAAGTAACCAGACATACTTCCTCCACTATGATCCAAAGCTCTCAAGGTTGGAGCTAGGAAAGTGTCTGAAAATGTGTAATAATCAAAAGTTTTTGAGAGGACAGGAGTCCAGGTCGAAACTGACCTTCTAGCACCATTTTCATCAAATACTGCCAGGGGCATATATTGCTGGAAATAGTCTTGATTTAGGTGCAAAATCATGTAGGTCAAGAAGGAAGAGTACCTAAACTTGGAACCAGGTTTGAACTCCCTCAATTGTCAGTGCATCCTTTCTATAATGAACTTTGCAAATTCCATTAGTGGAACCTGGGAGTTCTTCTTCAGCATAAAGCTAAGACTCATTTAGAAGTCCGAAACTTTCTTATCCATATCCAATCCACACACCAATGCCAACATGGAGAAGATAGAGGTTGAACCTTCTTTAAAAGCAATCAGACTAAGAGGGAAACTGGGAGGGATGAAATTACCTAATGGATTACCCGTCTAGGCATTATAAAATTCTTGCGCCAACCGAAGCATCCTCTAGTAACTTTGCAGTCTAGAAATATAAAAATCCTCAAGACCCTCAAGGTAGTTAAAAGGAATGCACTACATATCTTGGAGGGCCTAGTGACAAATTACCACCCTAAAACTTTGGCCACTTATGATTCCTATCTGAGCATCGAAACATTTAGCGCAGGCAGCCACAATCTCCAATCAATGGTTTACCAAAGGAACCATGTATTGTGGGAGCCCACAATTCCATAATCGGACGTGAAAAGGATTAGTAATCTTCTTCATTTTCTCGCATGCAGCTTCCCTCAAACTTTTAGGGTTCTGAGATAACACTGGATCCCAAACATTATCCCAATCTTCTGATATCAAGGTTTGGTTTCTAGGAGAAACCACGCCTAACACTTTATGGTTTGTTGGCTTAGTGTAGGGCCATGAAGGCCTTGCTAGAATACCCGGGGTTGCATAAGACTCCTAAGCATAAACATTCATGCAAGGTGCTAGCATTCTTCATTCTTCTATGCTTTTGGTGCTGACGGCTTGAGTTGAGCTCTCTGCAATTTCAGCCATGTTACTGCAATGATAAATAATATCATGCAAGATAGAATATGTTAACACACGCATGCAATAATAATCCGATTAATCAATAGAATACATAGGAGAATATGAAAGAAAAGGAATGAAACTAGAACAGTCTCACCCATTTCTCTCCTCCATGACTAAGTTCCATTGCACCTCCTAGCTCTATTGTATAACGAATGCCCTCAGATTATGTGTGTGAGCAAACTCCAAATGTCTAGCCCTAACAAAGATTTGAAGGATTTATAAAAATGCTCTCTAATATGCAAATTATTAAATAAGCCTAAGATGATATGACAATTGATGATAATGAGATTACAAAAATGCTAAGAGATAATAATGATTCATCCCGAAAATGAGATCAAGATTGTCATTTTATAGAAAATGCAATCTTCAATGGACGGACGAGATGAGAGATTGAGGAATGCCCTAGAATCAAAGGTCAAGATTCAATAAGGCAACTCTCAATTAGGGTTAGGGAAACAATCCCCAAATGTGTGGACAAGATTTAATTTAAGAAATTAAATCAATGGTGGAGAATAAACATGACATTGAGATGAAATTAGTAAAAATCAGAAGACAAGAGGATGAGATTTTAGAAAATTAGTAATTTTAGCAATTACTTGATTTGTAGAAGAATATTTCCATTTTGAATTAAATTAATTCAAAATAGGGATTTTGTGAGATAAGAAGTAATTGATTTTTGAAATTAATTACTAAATGAAGAATCAATTAACCATGTGAGACATTTTTAAATGATTTTGTTTTATTTAAAAATATAGAAGTGTCACATGTCACAATTAAATAATTAAAAATAATTATTTAATTTAGAAGAAGTAGTTAATTAATTAAATACATTATCAAATCCATTTAATTAAGAGGATTTAGGAATTAGTGACACATTAAATAAATAAATTTATTTAATAATCAGGAGGACATGAATGATAAGGATTAATTAAATAAATAAGATTTTATTTAATTGCAAGAAGACTTTAATAATTAGTGACATATTAGATAAATAAATAAGATTTATTTATTTAATAATCATGAAGAATGAGAGATTATGAATTAATTAAATAATTATAAATTATTTAATTAATAGTTGAATGTGGGTTAGAA
The DNA here is from genome assembly GCA_007115665.2 of Sequoiadendron giganteum. Taxonomy (NCBI): domain Eukaryota; kingdom Viridiplantae; phylum Streptophyta; class Pinopsida; order Cupressales; family Cupressaceae; genus Sequoiadendron; species Sequoiadendron giganteum. Next base: position 428,141,828 of record CM021101.1, on the reverse strand, counting down.
ACATAATTAAAATGTTATAATCATGTTATGACGAAAGGTGGTAAAATAGTGGTCACATGCCTAAGTCATTTTTAGGTGTCTACATTTGCCCCTCTTTTTCATATTGCAGCTTGTCGCGTTGTGGCAAAGAAAACAAGTCCAGAATATGCCCCAGTGAAGGTACGAAGTGCTTATGCCCCCTTAGGAAAATTTTCAAATTTTGACTTGGGGTTAGAAAATTTTGGAAAATATCCCGACTAACTCAATTAATGACCAGAAAATTGATGGTGTGATCTAATTCAAAAATGGAGGATGCTAAGCTAGCCAAAATGCTGGTCAAAGGTGGTCAAATGAGCCTCCAGTAGAACCTACTAGGTCAAAACCCTAATTTTTAGCCTATAAATAGGTTGAAAAGGTTAGTCCAAGTGTCATTTGCTCATTTGTCATATAAAAAATTCAAAAATTAGAGCTCTGAGAGACGATGGTGATTCCAGCGACTACACACTGTGGATATCGTGTGTGGACATTCTGACGACCCGAGGGCACAGAGGCACCGGTAAGTACCCTATCCAACTTGTCAAAATTTGAATTTAATGCATTTATTAGCGTTTTAAGGGGGGGAATCAAATGTGTTGTGACACAAATGATGTCGTGTAAACCGCAAACGCCTTCACATTCCATGCATTTGATTGCATCGTAATGCTAGTGCGATGGGTAGGCTAGAGTTTTTTGTGTGATTGTGCATCCGCAAGGGAAAATGACGCATTCATAAGGTTGCAATGCAATTGATGACTTTGCGACACATTTACCATTTTGTGACACATTTGCCAAGCCCAATGATGCATTTGCAAAATTGCAATGCAATTGTCAAGACAAACAACACATTCGTTGTTAGTTTGTGCATTTGCAGGCCAGAATGACGCATTTGTTGTCAAGTTGTGCATTTACGGGCTAGAACAATGCATTTGACATATTGCAACGCAATTGTCATGCACATAGCCACAATTGAATAATTGGGATGCATTTGTGGTCAATGCAACGCAATTGCAGTTGACCATAGTTGACTTTATGTTGACCTTGTGCTGAGATTAGCTTGGATGCATCCTTGACTTGTCAATAGTAGTAAACTTTCCATAATGTTGCTCAATATGTGTTAATCCTTGGTCTTTCTTGTGTAGAGTCGGCTTGTGCCCATTTATACCCGATAGTTTCGATCGACGACATATGCCTTCAGAGATTGCTTGAGTGATAGACAGAGGTAGCAGTTGATGGAACTAGGGTTGTATCACGTCACCTATATGCCCATTATTTGGGCAAACAGGGGGTTGCTGACAACTCTTTGTGAGAGGCGGCATTCAGAGACTTGTTTGTTTCACCTGCCTACTAGAGAGGTGATAGTGACTTTGGAGGATGTCTACCGCGTTCTTCGCATTCTGATTAGCGGAGAGAGAGTCACCTATGATCCACACCGAGAGCGAAAGGCCCTGTCTGAGATGCATGAGGGTGTTGATGGTGCCCAGTTGGGCATGGACGGTTATGAGATTGGTTGGGACGTTGTAGCCGACTGGTTTCCTAGGTTTGATGCCATGCTCATGACCTTGATTGCCAGATTACTGATCTCAGATCATCGTGGTCACGAATTTTCCATTGGATGGGGGGATGTACTTGTTTGCATGCAAGGACAGAGGATTTTTTTTGCTTTGGGGCCCTACTTGTTGGGCATGCTTTATCATTAGTTACATGAGGTTGTCTATCACCAGGGGCATAGTATCAGTTGTGGCACTACCCTCCCGATGATCTGGGTATGGGAGCGCATTCCCATTTTTTGACCACCGGTGTAGATTTAGCAGCCAGGTGATGGGATGCCATATGTTTATTTGTATGCAGGATTAGTTAGCCAGACTCATGTGGGAGATATCGGGTACTGGCATCATCAGATTGATATGATGATTAGTTTTGTTTGGAGACCCTATAGAGATTGCACTCAGTGGTCAAATGAGGATGGCCACTTATCCTTTTGTAGATAGTTTCAATATCTAATTGGTCGCACACTACAAACCCAGTGGATTATTGAGATGTACCTACCCTAGTGGGTACTAAGACAGTTTGGGGAGAAGCAGGTTGTGCCAATGGGAGAAATAAAGTATGCTTGGTCTTCTAGGGAGACCATGTGGGGGCCGCCCATATCAGTTACAATGGCCAAGCAATAGGTTGATAGCCTAGTGGCAATTCAATGGGTGTGGAGAGGGGGTCCAGCAGATCTAGGGACGTCTGCTGAGTTTGGCGCCTGGTGGAAGATTCATAGGCCCATCCAGTTGATAGATCCATATGGTCCACTACCGATAGATCGGAGGTCAGTCATTCTACGGATACCGAGGAGAGGTCGGGGTGGCAGATATGGAGGGAGAGATGGTAGAGGTACTGGGGGTAGAGATGGAGGTAGGGCAGGAGGAGGAAAAGATGGGGGAGATGGAGGAGGTGGGGGAGATGATGGGGGTGGAGGAGATGGGAGGGGTGCGAGGAGGAGGGATGGCAGAGGGCGAAGGCAGCCCTGGAGAGTCAGGAAAAGAGTGGGTGGTGTACCATTATCACCCATTCAGGAGGAGGGGGAGGAGAGAGAGCTAAAGGTGAGAGCCGAGGAGGTCAGAGGGGAGAGAAGGAGGTGGAGGTGAGGGTTGAGGAGGAGGTGAGGGGTGGAGAGGAGGAGGCCGAGGTGAGGGTTGAGGAGGAGGTGAGGGGTGGAGAGGAGGAGGATCCACTTGTTGGGGGACACCCCCTTGACATAGATGTGGAGGAGGTTCAGGCTAAGGAGGAGAGAGATGAGGAGGAGGAGGAGGAGGATGAGGTAGATCAGCGACTGCGGGAGCACATGATTTTCGGAGATGATGAAGGTGACAGATCACCCATTTTTCCTGCTAATGCTACCATTGATTAGTGGATTGCAAACTTGATGTGGCCTTATCTCAGAACAAGACCTTAGCAACAGAGTTCGAGGTCACCCGGGTGGAGAGAGATCAGGTTGTTCTCTGATGGCAGGAGTCAGAGCGGTGGGTGACAGAGTTTGCCGAGTTATGCTTAGGGCCAGTAGGAGATATGGCCAGAGAGTTGGCCAAGGTGGCAGAGAGAAGGGGGTGATACATGGCTCTATATGAGTAGGTCGTTCCACCAGATCGACGAGACCTAGGTTTGTCTCAATCCTATAGTAGGACAAGCAGTGGCAGCTGGACACATAGCAGCAACAGATCTCATAGCTATAATCACACCAGTGCTGGGGGGTCTACTGCATCAGGGTATTCATCAGGCCATAGGTCACACAGCTCTCATAGGAATTCATTAGGTCACAGTCACATATAAGAGCGTGGGCATAGATCAGTGTCCTCAGGGCAGCAGACAGGGTAAAGTCAGCCTCTTGTTACTGATCCTACAAGTTCTCAGAGTGAGACACAAGAGAGGACTCCTATTCAGGTTACATTTCACATGGTTGGTCAGGCACAACCACCTCGCAGTTCACCTCCATGAGATAGAGGAGGGTCATCCTAGGACTTGCTTTTAGACATTTGTATACTTTGATATTCAAGCCTGCGAGCTCCATTTTTGGGATATCATATGACTTTATCCTATGACATGATAGTTTTTTGAGATTATATATATATGCGATGTAGTTTTGATGTGGCCTATATGATGTTATGTGTTATGGTATTCTAATGCTTTATCATATGCTTATGTGATGTCTTTATGATGCTATGAGGTGTATTTATGCTTATGTTTATGAATGCAATTATGGATGTGGTTATGTATGCATTGTGTAATGTGATGATGATGTGATTCCTATATGCTGATGCAAATGTTTATTTATGATGCTTATATGTTGATGCAAATCATGGTTTTATGAATGGATGCAAATGATAGCGTTTATGCAATGTGATGTGGTATTTGATTTATGCAGATGTGAATATGAAATGCTCATGCCATTATGTATGCAACTTTTTTTTTGTATGTCATAGGATATTATCAAAGAATGAGAGAAGAGAAGAAAAAGATGGATGTTAGTGCGGAGAAAGATATGCGTGTTAGTGCAGAAATTAAAAATCTTCAAAGCTTTGCTATAGTGCTATTCTAGTTGTTGCTCTTTAATCATCATTGGGAAAAAATTTCATGATGGTCGACAAACACTATGATATGACATAGATCAATAGTGTGTAAGGTCGAACAATCACGTAGATCAACAGTCGCAGACAAGGATGATCATGACTCATGCAAGGAACACAATTGCCCCTAGTCACTTTGTCCTAACCAACTGCCAGAAAAACCAAACCAATCATGAGATGTCACTTCTTCTCTAAATCCTGATGATAGGACATCCTTGAGAAACTAGCCACATGATAGTAAAAAACATAAAGTAAAATCATCGTACTACGTTGTTGCTTCTCTAAATCCTAAAGTTAGGACATCCTAGAGAAACTAATAGTAGAGTGATAAGCAAACAAGGATAATCATCATAATATGTCGTGGTTCCTAGGACATAAGGAACTAATATCATGATAATCATCAAAAGACAAAAAAAATGTTTTCCAAGTGTTTGTCAAGTGTTTTAATGTCAGGTGTTGTCAAATGTCAAGCGATATCAAATTCAGGAAGGAAACATCCTGAATGACGTTGATATCTAGGAGATCGATTCTCAGAGTTAGGAGAATCCATCAAAATGCCAGATGATGATGACAATGCTTTAGGAAGGACACATCTAGAAGCATAAAGAAAATGATGAGAGTTTCCTTTCAGAAGGACGCATCTGAAGAACCCAAAGTTTTGCCATAATAAATTGTCTTGATATGATTTTGACTACATGTCATTGCTGACATGCTAGATTGATTGAAAGTGTTTGTCAAAACAGATTTTCAATAGACTGATAATTCAAGATTGACATAAGATTTGAAGATAGTTTGACGTGTGTGAATGTGTAGTGCCATGAACCCTAATGGACTAACCTAGTGCGGCCTCGAGGGTCCATCGATTGATGGACTTGCCTACATCATGCACTCAGAGACCTCGTAGTTTGACATGACCAATGACATTGTCCGAAGGACAGAAGCTTGAATCGTGATTTTATTTTCACAAACCTATAAGGATTGACCTAATGTCTCGGGGATTCAAAGATGAATCTTGCCTATGTAGCAAATGCGTAGAGACAACGTAGTTCAGACCAGGACAAAGATCGATTGAATTGGTCAGATTGTCTTTGATTTTGGATTTTGACATTGATTTGGATGTTTTTGTATTTTCTCATGACATTTTCAAATTTTTAGGATTTTTTCAGGACTTTTTAAGAATGCAGGATCATGTGTGGTATCCACTGTAGTTGCACGATAAAGGTCTTGCCCCCAGACAGAGTGAGGATTATCTGAGTCCAATGATATGGAGATAAGCAGACAAAAGGCAAGGATATGCAAGGGATGATGCCAACCAAATTCTTAACCATGGTCGGAATTGACAGGACTTAGGACAAATGTCATGAATGTGTCAGGTCTTTGTGATTATGACAAATGGATAAAGTCGATTTGAGTAAGCGTAGATGGAAAAACGACGATTGACTATGCATGGCACCTATTTGCCAGGTTTTCACCATGGTACTTATCCAAAGTGCCTATTTGCCAGGTTTTCACTAATGGATGAATTCATTTCTTTTTAATATTTTGCCATTTTTTTTATTTTTTTGGTGTCACCAAGACTCCTGTTTGCCAAGTTTTCATCAAGGGATGATTTTTTTTGTATTTTGTAGGTTTTTAGCCCAGCTCTCTAATGCTATGTGTAGAACTTTCTCAGATGTAAGTTGTTAATGGGTTCTGTCAGCTATTATCCATCAGGTGTGGCCAACTGATAAGCTCTGAAACAAAATGCGGAAGTAATGATATAAGGACCAAGCCAATTAGCCTCAAACTTTCCAAGATTTTCATGGTCCACCTGATTTTTGGGGTTCTACATGAGAACCAAGTCACCGATTTTAAACTTTCTCACCATGACTCTTTTGTTATAGCTTTAGCAGAGATGATTTTGATATGCCTGTAAATGATTTAAGGCATTTTGTCGTCTTTCTTGTAACATTCTTAGCTCATGTAGGCGAGTATGTCTATACTCTTCATCATCAATCATTCCTTTCAAAGAGACTTGGAGAGAAGGAATTTTAACCTCGATGGGTAATATGGCCTCAGATCTGTAGACCAGGGAAAATGGAGTGGCTCCAGTGGGGGTATGAATGCTGGTATATACCATGATCTTGCAGTGGGTTTTTGTGTATGGTATGATCCACATTAGATGTAAATGATTGACCACCCAACTCGATGGTGTGGTTCTCTATGAGGTCTTGCACCAGATTTCACAATTGATGACAAGAGGAAGTTTTATGCCATTTGGCATGGTGGTAATCACAAAATGAACTGTCATCCCACCATGGCGGCTTGAACTGACCAGGGTCATACGGTTTTGGCTCTTCGAGTGTTATGACACCATTTTGAAGAAGTTTCTTCAAGAAAATTTCAATAGGTTCACCCAAAGGGGTGTATGTGCGTTTTTGGAATTGTCGGGGTTGACGCAACTGCCTTTGATTAGATTGCGCATGATTGCTTTGGATAGCGTTGGTAGTTGGTTTCAGTGTAGTTACAAGTGCGTTTGGATTTTGTACTCCTTTGATTGTGAGTACATGACCTGTTGCATTGATGGTTTTTGCATCAACTACACCACCGTTTGTGATGTGCTTGTTCTTAACCTAGTATTTGGTTTTTTCATTTGAGTTACTTGGCTTATTATTTGTGGTGGTGTTGATGGTTTTGCCACCATATTTTAATTCGCCTTTGGCAATCAAGGCTTTCTCAAGTTGAACACCTTTTTCAACAAGGTCAACAAAGGTGGTGCAACAATGGACTTGTAAGCCATACCTTAGTGGTCCTAGGAGAGTTTGTACAAACATGGTGACTTTCTCCTTTTCAGGTATTTCTACCGTACATCTGCTTGCTAAGGTTCTCCATCTTTGAAAGAATGGAATAAAATTCTCTCCTACATCCTCTTGGGTAAGTCTGCATAAGGAGGCAATGTCGATATCTGTGTCAATGTTATAGGTATAGTTTTCAACAAAATTATTTTCCAATTCATCCCATGTTTTGATTCCCCTAGGAAAAAGTGAGAACCATTCTAGTGCATGACCTGTGAGACTTCTAGAAAACAGTCTCATGAGATAAGTTTGCTCATATGCAGTGTCCATTCAACTAGTGGTGATTTTTCTTATGTGTTTAATGGGGTTTGTTTTTCCTTTTTATTTAGGAAAATGAGGTACCACATATCCATGAGGAAAGGGTGGCATATACAAGGTTGTGTCAAATGGATATGGACACAAGTCATGTGAAAAGTATGACTTTTTATTGGATTGCTGCAAGGTCTCCACTTGTGTTTGAAGAGTAGCGAGTTGTTGTGTGATTGCTTCCACCATGGGATGGTTGGTAGCATCACCTATGTTGGTGATAGGGGTAGCTTGAGTCCCCAGTTGTTGTGATGAGATATGTTGATTTGGAATGGGTTGTCAGTGAGTAAAATGAGTGTTTTGATGAGGGATGTGCTGCTATGTATGGACTTGAGAGGCATAAGTGGGGATGTGATATCCTACCATGTTGGACTGAATTTGAGGAACTTGCTGGTTTTGATTTTTTTGATGTCCAAATGGAGTGAAGAATTGATGGCCTTGTTGATTTTGGGCTTGTTGATGCCCAAATAGAGTGAAGGATTGAGCACCTTCATTGCCTTGCCCAAATAAGAGATTGTGGACTTGAGGAATGTTGGTATTAACCTATGAGGATGTGGATTGGGTGCCTTGTATGGTAACTCTTCATTTATTTCTCCCAAAAGGGTTGGATGAGTTAGCTACCATAGCATTTGAAGAACCTAATAATAGGTTTGCTCATGTACTCATGGAACTAGATGTAGGTCCAAAGAAGTTTGATGTGGTTGCCCCCATTTTTTGTGAAGGGATGGTGGATGTTTGTTGGTGGATGGATTGTGATGTGGTGTTGGTTTGGGGAGATGATCCCCCAATAGATGTTGTGTTGGTTGCGGTGGTAGTATGACCAAGGGAGGTAGCATCGATTGTGTTGATGAAATTTTGTGAAGAGGCTCCCATGGAAGGATTGTGTGATGTTGGAGTGGGAGAAGTTGCTCTAAGAGTGTTAAGATCAAATCCCTTTGGTAAGTTAGCCCCTTGGTCAAGGAGCATAGCTATGAATCTAGAAGAGTCATTTAAGACTACTTCTTCTACAAAAGTAGCAACTTTTGGATGTTGACCAATAACTAATACGTCTTCTTCAAAGACTTCCCCATTTTGATCCCGTTGGATAAATGGTTCAAAAATATGTGATGGAGATGATGGGATGTTCATCTCACTAAAAGGATTGATGTTGGAATTTCCCATGTCAAAACAAGGATTGTTCATGGCATTAGGGAATGAATCCATGCTAGTTGTGAACTCAAGAAAGTTGGTGTCTTGTCTAAAAGAATCCATGAGTCTTTTCTTTTTCTGCGATCTAGTTTCAACCATACAAGGTTTTGCTCAACTTGGGATGATGGAGATAATGATCTAAGTATGATACAATGTTTTTGGTTTCTTTGGATTTTTAAAGGATGCTATGAAATGCAAGTAAGACTAAAGGCTTGTGAATGTAAAATGGTGTGATACTAAAATGGAGATGCTAAATGATATGCAACTAAAGAGCCTAAGATGTACTGACTAGTGAGGGATCTAAAGAGGACAACTTGGGCAAACAAATTTTTTGCAATGATTCAATTTTGGAAGACCAATGGACCATAAAAGGACTATAAAGAGGACAAAGTGAAGTTTCCACACTAGACTATTGAGTGGGAAATAATTCACAAAAGATTTGACAAAGTGACAAAGGTAATTGGGTCCAATGATAACCTAGTATTGAATGCAAAGTTTTGACAATGAATGATAAGTGTCAACTCCTAAAATCTGCAAAAGTAAGTGTCTAAGGAGATGGTGAAGCTATCAATGCAATCTAATGGAAAGTCAAATGGAAACCTATGGTGAGCCTAAAATGGTTCCTATAATGCAATGTTTGATGAAAGTTGGGCAATTCAGAGTCTGGTTTGAACTATAACAGTGAAGGAAGACTTGATTGAATTGAAGACAAGTTGTGGACTTTCAATTTTTGACAGTGAGAAATTGTTTTGGTGTTTTTAGCAAATGCGTCACAGCAAATGCAGTACAATAGAGAAAATGTGGCTCACAAAGTCAAATGCGGTTTAGAAATTGTCGATTGTGACACAGTCTAGCAAATGTGGGTTGATATATATCAAATTCGGCTCAAGTTACCGAATGTGGTTTAATGTTCGAAAATGCAACTCTGCATATTTCAATTGTGGCTCATCAAAGCGAATGTGGCTCGGGATGAATCAATCGTAGCCCATCAGAGGGAATGCGTCTCGATATCTGGCGATTGCGGTTTATCAGAGCGATTGCGTCGCAATGGACAATTTTTTAGAAAACCGAACACTATTTTGCAGTTTTGATAAGTTT
>CM021101.1:428088956-428129817 GCA_007115665.2 Sequoiadendron giganteum | reverse complement strand
TTTAGGTGTCTACAGTTACTTGTCTTTGAAGAACTCTAAAAACTCTGCAACTTAGCTTTTGAAAACACTTCTCTTTCTTTGCAAATGATTGAGACGGTTACACACTTTGTCAATCTTGCAGAAATTAATGCCCTCTACATGCTCCTCTCTGTCTTTTTGATTTTTGAGAAAATCGGCTTAGCAAGGGTACGCGCTATCTTTTCACATTAGTTATTCCATGCACCACTAACCCTTTTTCATGCATGCGAAGAGATTGCCAACCTACCAAAAGAGTACACATTTAAGAGATATGACTTCTCATATGATGACTCTTCATTTTCTTGGAAAAATCATTGAATCAGCAACGCCATATCTTTTCGCGACCCTTTGCATTTGATGATTACTTGATCGTAATCGAGTGCATCAACCAACAATCTATAAGTGGACAATTGGCTCACTCTCGTCCTCTTTCAAACACTCAAATTGAGAAAGTTGTAACTACATTTGATTATCTCCATTATTTCACATGCTGCAATACTGCTTGTCAAGGCTCTTCCTTTCATTTTCTTTTGATGTAATCATACCTTTCTTAATTAGAAAGGCCTCTAACCATCTATAAATAGGACCCTTGGCACCTTTACTAATGCACATTTACATTCAACATTCTTAGAAATTAGGCCCTAGTACATCTTTAGTAATTCACTATTTGGCTAGAGTAGCGGTAGGTATGGAAACACCAATTAGGCTCATCTGTAAGAAGACCCAAGTTGCATTTCTAGGAAAAAATAGGTGCAGGCGTCTGAAATGCATGACTAGCATAAAAAACCTTATGTATGTAAAAGCCATCAAATGGGTGCTAGGTAAAGATTGCATGGAGTACGAGGACCAATATAGAGTGAATACTAGCATTAGCTCTCACTTTGTAGCTTCTTTGCTAGACATCGGCGTTTCAAAGCGGAAGATTTTGAAGCTAACAAAGAAGGTTTTTCCCCAACGCTACCTCAGAGGGTTGGAGAACGTAGTGAGAGCTGTTGAGTTTGACTGTGGAATTCCATCTGTTTGCAACCTACACCAACTTCTCGAGGAAAAAGGACCCATGCCAACAAGGCCCTTTTTGCGTTGCTTTGAGCTTGAGACTCATGAGGAACATCACCACAAATTTTATGCCGCCTACCACTTTCTGATGAGGATGCATAATGTTGAACCCTTTCACGAGGTGCAATGGTACGAGAAATTTGAGAGGATGGTGTTTCCTCACCATGCGCCACCTGCCGCCATCACTAGACCCTCCAATGCTTGAAGAAATGTGAAGAAGATCTCTCCATTTTTGCTTTTGTATTTAAAAAAATTCTCTGCAACACTATGTCAGTGATGATGTATATATGTATTTTGTAACCTGGCCGATGGCCCCATTAAGTCAGCATGACTACAAATGTAAATATCTCCGTGATTAATACAATATATATATCTTCTATATTCTGGCTCTTTCTTCATTTTATTTCAATTTTTTGCATCAATTTGGTTGTTAATCTAAGAAAGCATTGAGAATAATGCAAAACTAACAAAGCAGGGAAAATATATACATATTTACACTTACTACAAAAGTTGAACTAATTGAATTTTTTAAGATTTATTCCATTAACTAGAATACCCAAGGCCTAGCCCTTCATTGTTTCTAACTCAAATGAGTTGTATTTCTTGCACTAGGTAATCTTGAATGGTCCTTCCCAGAGGCTATCAAACTTGCCATGTTGACCTGGATTTTCTCTGCACTCATTAAACTTGAGCAGCAAGTCTCCACATTGTAACCCCTGGTCAGACGTCTTCTTGTCAAACCATCTCTTTACCACCCACTGGCAATTGGTCATTGCCTCGAGAGCATGCTCTCTTTTCTCCTAAACTTCAAGTAATTCTGAAAAATGCACCTCCATTGCTCCATTTTGCTCAATTTCAAGAGACTTGAGTAGTTGGATGGCAGGGATTTCCATAGAAATTGGCAATAGTGCCTCCTTCTATATACTATCTCATAAGGAGATGTTTTCAATATTTGCTTGGGTGTGATACGGTCTACCCATAATGTTGTCCGGAGGTGTTTATGCCACTCCCTTTGATGTTTCGAACCTATTCTCTTGATTAGCCTGATGAGGTTCTTGTTTGTAGATTCAGCAAGCCCATTCCCTTGTCTTTAGGAAGACTCCATACTTTAGCACAAATTGGCTAATTTTGGAGTTGAAAAAAGCTTTAGCATTATCAGATATAATTATCTTTGGTGGGCCAAACCTGGCTACCAGTTCCTCCAGGAAGTTTAAAATTTATGCCTCTGTTGCATTCTTCAATGGTACAGCCTCAACCCATCTAGTAAAATAGTCAATTTCCATTAGGATCCACCTGTGTTCGGCTGATGAAAATGGATTGATCATGCCAATGAAGTCGATACCCCATTGAGAAAATGGCTCTTCCAAAACAATTGGTTTCAGTGGCATAGCAAAATTTTTCCTTTTTGCAACAAAAAACTAACACTCACTACAAGACTTCACCAATGAATATGAGTCATTGAACAATGTTAGGCAAAAATAACCAACACATATGATCTTGATTGCAGTAGTTTTTGCTGAAAAATGACCCCCGACTGGGCCACTATGATACTACTCCAATATCCTTTTTGACTACTCTTCAGTTACACATCTTAACAAGATACCATTGAAATTTCTCTTGAAAAGAACTCCCTCCAAGAGTACATAACCATTATTTTGCAATCAATAAAAATTCCTTTTAAAAGAGGGGACGTCGGGTGGATACGTTCTTGTTTTCATAAAATTAATTTTGGCATCCAGCCAATCGTCTCCGGAGCTCTCTTCATTTAGCAGCACGGGTTCTGGGACTTCAGACTTAGCAATTCCTTCATTGTTCTCCACCAAATATTCACACAACCTGTTCCCCTTCACAGTCTTGAATGGATTGATCTCGATGTCATACTCAAGAATCTTGGTTATCTAGTTAGCTCGCTTCTCAGTGATTTCACCTTCCATAATGTATTCTCGCACACTAGTGTGTGACACACAAACAATAACCTTGTTGCATGATATAAGGTGTTGAAACTTCTTCAACCCCTTTACGATAGAAAAAGCTTGTGTGAATAGAAGGAAATTGGTGATTCTCTTTTATCTTCATTGTCCTTCTGCATTAGGATAGTAGTGATATTGTTGCCACCACCAAAGATGTACATAATGAAGTCTTTTGACAAATCCGGATTGATCAATACGGGAGCAAAAGAGATGACCTGTTTGATTTTTTTGAAAGCTTTTCTAGCTTCCGCTATCCATTTGAAACTCTGGTCTTTTTTCAACATCAGGGTGATGGGTCAAACGATCCCTGCAAAGTCTACTATGAAGCGACTGATGAAATTAACCTTGCCCAAAAAATATTGAACTCCTTTTTTGTTGATAGGTAGAGGGAGTTCCTTGATTGCTTTAACCCTTTCTGAATCAATGGCAATACCTTCCTTCGAAATGACATAACCCAATAGCTTCCCATGCGGGACCCCAAACACACATTTCTTCAGGTTTAAAGAAATCCTAAACTCTTGGAATTTCTGGAAGACAAGCTCGAGATGATCAAAATGATCCTCGATAGATTTTAAAAACACCATCAAGTCATCCAGATAAATAAAAAAAATATTATGTATCAAATCCTTGAAGGCAATGTCCATAGCTCATTGGAAAGTGGCTCCAACATTTGAAATTCTGAAGGGAATTTTAGCATAGGCATATGTTCCCCACTTGGTAATAAACGTCATTTTGTGTTGGTCCTCCTCTTTCACACGAATCTGATTATAGTCGGAGAAACCATCCAGCATTGAAAGTATTTCGGAACCAACAACTGCTTGCAAAATTACCTCTCAGAAGTGAACGCATAGCCATATATCACCGTTCTTCTTTTGGATTGGCACTAGGTTAGACACCCAAGTGTTGTGCTTGATCGAGAACACTATCTGAGATGCAATCAACTTATTTAATTCTTGTGAAATTAGTGACTCGATCTTTGGATTGACTAGCCTCTTCCTTTGATGCACGAGTTTTTCTACTTCTAGTAGCTCAATGGTGTGTTGGATAATCCCGAGATCATATCCCTTAAGATTATCATATTACCATAATACCACACTCGGATACTCGCAAAATTGTTTCAATGTTTCTTTATTCTTCTGCGAGACTCCTTTTCTAGACCTTAATCTTTCTATCTTCTCCGATGTGCAAATCGGTATAGTGGCCTTTATCAGCTACAAGCTTTCTCTTGTCTTTCATTGCATCATCAGAATAAAAAAGACTCTCAAGAGTGACCTGACCCCTCAAAAGCTTGTTTGATTTTAGTTGGATTACTTGATCCTCATAGGCCTTAGCAATCTTAGGCTATAACTGGTCAGAAAATTCTCAGGACAACTGGAGAAATGACACGATATGAGCATCACTATCAAAAACTTGCCAGTCTTGATCATTATTTGGGATTGCAGGTTGCACGATCACTCGCTCTAATTTTTTTTTGTTAATTAAGTCGGAATTTGGCTCAAACTGAGATCCGATAGTTTCCATTCGGTCTACTTCGGATTTTTGCTCTCTAGGTACGACTTGGATGTTGAATTCTTTGAAGCCTTCAATCAGGTCCCAGACCCTATGTTAGTATGATCGCATACAGACATTCTTGGTGGCAGAGAGCCCTCAGATTTGGTTCACCACCAATTCTGAATCTCTAAACATTCGTATTTGCTTTGCACCCATTCTCTCTGCCAAACTCAAACCATGGACAAGGCCTTCATATTTTGCTTTGTTGTTTGAGAATGTGAACTGGAAGCGGTAAGACCTCAAGGGCTTATCCTTGGATGGAGATATCAAACATATTCCTACATTGGCTCCTACTTTACATCTTGCTCTGTTAAAGTGCAAGGTCCATAATTCTGAGGACGCTTCACCTCCAGACTCTCTAGTCACTCTGGGCATTATTTGGTCCTCTTCATGAATGACATATGTTCCTATCCCAGTTGCATGATAGTTTCTGAAAGGATCTTTATCTATGAATTCATTTAAAAGAGCTTCTTCTTTCTCTTTCTGGGAGTTGCTTGCTTCTTCTTCTTCTAGGAGTTTTACATTTAGTATCTCTCCAAAAGTGATTGAGGTATGTGCTACCTCAAAATTGATCATGGCTGCATCAACCACATGTTCTAAATGCAAAGATTCTGACACTAAATTCATCTTAGCTCCATGCTTGGTTCTTAGGATCAAGTGCGACCAGTCCAATGCTAGATAACCTCCAACATTTGCAATAAATTCTTGAGACAGACATATCTTGAGCAGAGGAGGGACGTTAATGAGCATAGTATCTTGATTCACAGTAATACCGGGACAAGCAAACAATTTCATAGGAAATCCTTTGATTACTCTGATGGTTTCAACCTTGTTTCCGTTGAGTTGTATGACTCCCTTTTTCAGAGGCTTGTACTCGAGTCCTAGAGCTTTAGCTACTTACTTAGGCATGACGGTGGTGCTAGCACTAGAGTCAATCATACAATTATGTAGTAGTTTGTTACCAATGATAAGTGTTAGAAAGAAAGGCTTGGCTTTAGGCTTACTCTCTTTTTTGACTTTCTATTCTTCTAGTTGATTTGCTAAAACTCTATCCAAGTTTCGATTGGATGTCTTATCTTCTGAGGGCTGCTCCAACATCTTCATGTCTTCTTCTCCCAATAATTTATTTTACAATAGTAGCTTTTGCTCCAAGATGGCCAAGATATCCTACAAAGAAACATTAGTAGAGGATTTATTTAGCTGCTCCACCACGATGAATGGTGTTTGTGACTGATGAGTTACAGTAGCTTGCTCCTTTTGCCTTGTAGCTGGTGCATCTTGTTGTTTGGCAATAGCCGAGGTGGCCATGGGAGCTCTTATCTTTGGAGGAGGTGGATTCGGGGGACTGGGAGCAACCGCCTTGGACTGCTATGGAACTGATGACAAATTTGCTGACGAGCTGGGCATTGAATCAGGTGAACCTTCAGTCGACAAAGATGTGAATTCTCCAGTGAGCCTCCGCTTGGAATGAGTATTGTAATCCGAATGTACTTGTGACACTTGGGCTACTGGAATATCATTTGGGAATGTCGACTCCTCTCCTTCCATCCAAGAAAAGAGTGTCTAGTTCAGTGCTATTTCTAGCTCCTACTCTATAGATATTACTTGCATTTGAGCAATGAGAACTGCATCGTCCATTTGCTGAGAGGCTTATGTATGACCTTCATGATCAGGCGTAATTCCTTGACTTTGTTGCTCTGCTATTCTCTATTGTAAATTCCCTCTCGAACAATTTTGGGGCATAGGTTCATCATTGCAAGGGAACCACCATGAATTAGTCTCCTGAGCAAGGTTGTTTCATCTTGCTACTAGCTCCTTGCTTGAACTAGGATAGACGGTCTGCACCGACATAGTCACAAGGATGACCTGGTTGTTTTGTAGAGCTTGGGTATTGCTGCAAGATCTATCTTGCCACTGGCTCTACTGGAAAGAAGCCTTCCCACCTTGGTAGTTTTTGTAAGCAGGATTCTAGTAGCTATAATATTGCCGCTTCATATTGGTCACTTCATTTGTCATGGTTCACATTTGCTCCTTCATGTCATTCACTTCAGTTGCCAGGGGTTTAGGCATTAGAGCCACGCTCGACATTGGGTACACATACATACACTAGGGAGGAGTTGCAGGAATGCTAATTGAAGCTACCTTTGATTCTGCAGCATTGAATTCTGGGAATAATGGCATGATAGGTCTCGGTGCCAATTTTCCAGCAGTAATAAGATTATTCTCCATAGTGACAGCAAGGTTTTATGCATCGGGTAAAGTATTTCCGCTGAGAGCTTGTAGCATCATAGAAATATCAACATTTATAGACTTTAAATAGAACATTAACACCAAATCTAGAGGCAGTCGACTACCAATAGGAACTCTCTGCCAAGTCGAATGAAACCGAGCATTGAAATCGGCCAAAGCTGCATGGGGAGCTCACTTTATACTAGCCAACTAGTGATATAGTGAAGATGTTTTGCCACTATTTGAGAAGCGCTCATAGAAAGGATCTCCAAGATCATTCCAAGTGGCAACTGTATTAGCCGGAAGAGTACAATACCAATTCAACACCTTTCCTCTGAAAGAGGTGATGACTAATCTTAAAGCCACATTCTCATTGGTAACGCCATGCACCAAACATACATCAGCTACATCTTGCAAGTGCTTCATCAAAGTTTTTGAATCATCCCTAGAGAACTTAGGGATAGCCTTTAAAGCGGAAGTCAGGATTGGAGACCACACTGCAGGAGGTACAAGAGCTACCAAAGGACTACCAGGATCCCAGGCTACATAATTTCTAGCATCCATTGGCGCAGGAGATCGAGGAGAAGAGGGAGTTGAAGTATTAGCCTGCCAACATCTCACCTGGACTGAAACCAACGGTAGTACAAGCAAGCCAAGAATTCTTGTAGTTTGAGACCTAGTGACGGGCCTATGGCTCATACACTCCTATTGATCAAGCAAAAATGTTAGTTCGCATCCCACTAGGCATGCAAGAAAAAGAACAGTTGTTGTAAGAGTTTGCAGGCAGCAGCCTTATGAGAAACTTAGCTAATGGGGGACTTATGCGCATAGCTAAGTGACCTCTGGGGTTTTATCGAAGGCGACTCTTCATTTTTATGGGGGGATGAAAAGGGCAGGAAGATGAACATAAAATAAAAAATCTTAAGCTAAGGCGATGTGCCAAATCAGAAAGAAATTAATTAAGCACAATGCTGAAATAAAGGCTCAAACAGTAACTAGTGTCTATCAAATAGATAATTCCCAACACTACAAATATAAGAACATCAAACCATTTGCATAGTATAACCAATACAACATAAGCCAACATAGAAGAGTAGTAACATGATCTGCATTTTATTAAATTGCATAGAGATTACAAAAGCTTGAAATAGACATTCATATACTTCAAAAAATACAAGCACAATTTAATGTCCTATTAAATGCGTGAAAACAGAAAGGCTGAATTGACTGGCACAATATGTAAATTCAAGTTCAATAGAAAACACTACAAAGGCTAATTCTCAATGCTCAGGAAAATTTTAATCCATCTAACAACAACCAATAGAATGAGGAAAAGACTGCTTAAATAAGCCAGTAGACCGCCTGAGGAACCCAACAAGAAAGATGACTCAATGAAGCCATCAATGATCCAGATCCTCTCGAGCTGGCACCAATAGAAAGATCATCCAACATTGTGCCAGCAAGCACATCCCTTGAGAAACCTAGACCATGCAATAGCAGAAGAAACAAGCGGCAACATAAGAGAAAATGTGGCAGAGAAAAGAACACACGGCACAAGCGTCGAACCCAAAAAAATAGATAGGAGAACGAGCACCACGCGTCAAACACACGGAGCCCATAAAAAGAAAGGCGAGACAGCTCAAAAGAAAAATCTGATAGGAAGCCACGTGTTCAACCTCCCAGGAAAAGAAACTGTAGTGTGGACCCAACTCGGAAAGAAACAAGTGAAGGACATTCATAAAGAAAAAAAAGCTTGGCAAAAGAAAAATGATATGTCCCAAAAGAAAGCTCTGATAGGAAGCCACGTGGCAGCCAATAAGAAGCTGTGAGCGATACCGAAAAAGGTGAAGCCGCGAACTAAAGAGAAAACCGTGAAGGAAAAGCGGTGCGTGAATAAATATTCACAGTTAAGGCTATTGTTCTAGATGCTACAGTCAAAATATTTTTAACACAGAGTGAGCTTGAATAAAAAGATCCAAATTGGTTACCATCCTACAAGGATTTGATCTAGAAATCATACCCATGAAATTAGTTCGAGGACAAGCTTTGGTCAAGTCTATTGCAGAAATAGATCCAGAAATTTCAAGTCAACAATATATGTTGGATGAAAAAGACCAAGGTGATTGGTATTTAGATATATGGCATTATTTGGTTAGCCATACTTGTCCTGATCACATGCAAAGAAATCAAAGAAGAGCCCTTAAGATAAAACCACAAATTTATATGATCAAAGGAGGCGCTCTATTCAAAAGAGATCATGAAGGAGTCTATTTAAGATGTTTGAATAGAATGGAAGCATAAAAAGTGTTGCAAGAATTACATGAAAATTTTGGAACAACTCATGGAGCACCATTAGCTACTACACACCTCATTTTAAGAGCTAGTTACTACTAACCAACAATTTTCAAAGACACATATGAAAATTTGAAACATTGTCATACATGTCAAACTACATCAAAAAAAGGAAGATTTAATGCTCAACCATTACAACCAGCGATGGAATTGCATCCCTTTTCACAATGGGGACTAGATTTTATTAGAACTATCAATCCTCCATCATCTGTAGGCCATAGATTTATATTAACTGCTACTGATTACTATACCAGATGGACAAAATCTTATCCCAACAAATAATGCACAAAAGAGGTGGTAATCAAATTTTTGGAAGAGAATCTCATCACCAAGTTTGGAGTACCTTATGCAGTGGTATGTGACAATGGCCCTTCCTTTTCTTCATTAAAATTTTCTAATTGGGAATTTGAATATGGTATAACCTTGAAATTCTCATCTAATTATTATGCATAGGGAAATGGATTAGCTGAATCTTTAAACAAAAATATGTTGGATATAATTAAAAGGTTGATTGAAAAGAATCCTAGGGAATGGTATGTTTTATTAAAATTTTCCCTTTGGGTAAATTGCACTAGGATGAAAACTGCATTAGGAAATTCCCCTTATCACTTAGTTTACAGAGTTGATCCTATACTGCCAATAAATTTGAAAATCCCTACTTGGCAGTTTGCCCAAGAGTATATAGGATTGGATGATCAGGTTGAGGCCTGGTTATTACAATTGATGCATTTAGATGAAAAGTGTACTCGAGCTATAGTTCATTTTTCTAGGCATCAATCTATAGTTAAAAAATGGTTTGATAAAAGGGCTAGATTAAAAAAAATAGAAAATCTCATTTGGTCTTGTATTGGAATAAGGCTCAGGAAAGAAAAGGTGATCATGGTAAATTTGATAAAATGTGGATAGGCACATATCAAGTTTCTAAAATCTTGGGCGATAGCACTTATAGATTGAAGTCTTTGACTGGTGAAGATATCCCATTAACTGCTAATGGGAAGTTTCTAAAGCATTATTTCCAGTCATAGGTAAATAGTTTTTTTCCTTTGTAAATAGTTTTCTTTGTAAATAGTTTTCTTTTGTAAATGGTTTTTGTGTTGTTTTGTAAATAATTTTGTGTTGCTTTGCTTCACTTCCTTCTGTGTGTTGTGTTGTTTGATTTTTTAATGATGAGAAACTTATGAAGGTGAATAGGTTAATAGAATGTCAATTCGTGAAATTTGATCTATGCTTTAACTGGAAGTAGTTTTCTATTTATGGATTATTAGAGAATTTTTACATTCTTTATACTCTAGTTAGCATGAATCATTCATTTGATGTTGAGCTGCAAATGCACACATTTAAATCATTCTACTAAAATTTGGGATATCAGTTGTTTGTATTAATTGGAAAATTAAAAGACTACCTTTGCTACCATTGTAATTCCCAACCTAATAGCAGGCTTCATTGCCTGCAAGTGGAAAATGATCCATTATTGAAATATCAAAAGTTGAAAATGAGCTATCACTGCTATATAAAAAAAATATCAACTCTTTAGGCTATCCAAATAACTCTTTCGAGGCTATAGACGCTTGGCTGGCAGTAGAGCTATGTTTGGGGGAATTACAAAGATAACCTTGTTGGGGCTATGGATGTCTGTCTGGCAACAAGGTTCTATCCTTGGTCAGCTTAAAAGGAATTGTCAAATTATGTAGGTTAAGACAAATAATTATTATTTTTTAAGTTCACTGTAGTGGAAATAACCAATTGCACACACGTAAGCTCGGGGATACTTAATTTTGTATGCTAGCTGAACTAAAATTTAAATGTTGGAATAAGGATTTAGTGATTTATAATTAGAAGACTAGAAAAATTTGATGGACTGATGTTAGATCCAGAGTTGACTTTCTATTATTTTTTTTAGTTTTGTTGGTTTATAGTTGTTGTGTGGTTTCAAAATATGCCCCATTTTTCTCTTTGGCAAAATGTGGACCTCCTTTTTTTTGTTCCCTTTTTGTTTTTGGTTGCTTTGGCGTTATTCTGCGGTTTGGTTGGTTTTTGGTTCTCTCTTTTGATCTTTGTTTGGCCTTTTATTTTTACCCTATGTCTTCTTTCCCGGATTTGGTTTTTGGTCTTTTTTATGAAGTTTGATATTTTACCATAAACTGAAATCTTGGAGTCCTATGGTTGTATCTGTAAGAATGGGGAAAATCAAATAGATTTAGATTAAGTGACAGCCAACACTTCTAAACTATTCTCTCAATCTAAACAAGAGAATACAAACAAAGAGAGCAATCAAAATGAAAGCAAATGAAATAAAACACTCCCCTTTGAAGTTGATTCTTTCTCTTGTCTCTCCTATTTCTTCTTATGCCAATATTGCCCTCAGATTTGTTGATGAAGTTGTGCAAATACCTGCAAATAGTAAGCAAGAAAGTTGGAGATAATGACTGTTCCATTGAAAATGGAGGGGAAGGGTTGCTTTTATAGACAACTATTTGAATGGACGGACGAGATTGATCTTCTAGAAATATTCTAAGATCAATGGATGAGGATTCATGAGAGGGAGGTTACGAAATGGATGGCCAAGATCAAGTTTCTAGAAAGATGCCAAGATCTACGGTTGAGAATTGATGCAACCAGAATATGCCATGCATGGAAAAGATATGACGCCGACGGCTATGACAGACATGCAGGACATGCAGACTATGACATAAAATAATGATAGGGGATCTTTGACCAAAATAGAGGGTTAAATTATTTATTCGAAAAAGGAAGAGGATGACAAGTGGCAAATAAATAATTTATTTTAAATTATTTATTCGAAAATGGAGGAGAAGGACAAGTGGCAAATAAATAATTTATTTTAAATCATTTATTTGGAGGAAATGAAAAAGGAGATTTAATTAAATTCATAAATTTAATTAAAGGAGGAGATATAAATTAAATATGGATAATTGATTAGGATCAATTATTTAAAGGAGAAGAATGACACATAATTAAATAATTTCGTTAATTATTTAATTATAGAAAAATAAAAGGTCAAATAATTATTATTATCTAACTATAGACATGTGATAAAAGATAAATAATTAAATAAATAATGATTTATTTAATTATTGAAGAAAGGGGTATTAGTGATGCAATTAAATAATTTTAATTGATCAAGATAGATATGAGAAGGTGAATCAATTAAATAATTAAAAACTATTTAATTAATAAAGGAATATGATCGAACATAATTGAATAATTAAAATTATTCAATTATTGAAAGATGATGACTAGGAAAAATGATGCTCATAGACTTAGGACATTTTTCAGTGTCTACAGTATCAAGATAACTATATCTTCAATTGCTTTTAACTTCACCTGGTAAGTCACTAACCGAAAGTGTTAATCTCGATGATATCTTTTATTTTTGTATCGGATTTTGATAATTTATTTTTAAATCAAAAACTAGAGGGTATGTTTTGAAATGATTTGATTCTTCTTGAGCCCAATTTTTAGTTTTTATTTTGTTTTGGTTTGTCTTCTCTTTGAAGCTTGGAATTAAGTTCCAAGATCTTGGTATTTCTTTCAAAAAGATTGATACTAGAAAGTGTCAATCCCAGTGATCACATATCTTTGAGGGCCCATGCCTAGATGGTGATCGAAGCAACACCAGAAGGCCACGTATAATCAATGTGTCATCTTTTCCCTCTAGTAATGAGCCCATGCAAAAACCTAGGTGTTCGTAATTTGAACCCTAATTTGTAATGATTGCACCTTTATTCAAGAAATTAATGCATTGTAATAGGTTATTAATGAAGGTGGTGAACTACTCATGTACTTTTCACCACCTTAAGCATAGATTTTATTTTGTAACACCCTACTTCATGTCATACTGCAAATTTGTAAAGGACATTGAAAGAAAAAAATAATTCTGGCGCTCAAGGAAAGGTAAAATTCGAGAAACCAAAAAACACAATTACCAAGAGTTTTGGAGTTCCATTTCAAAAGATTGTCATTATTAGCACAAACCAAGTATGTTTTGAATAATTGATTTTATGTTAGCTATTTTGATGCTCAAAGATCTCAAAAGATGTTTTTTTCCCTTTAAAATGTTTGAAATTGAAATGATGATTATTCTCTAATTTTTTGAATTTAACCAAAAGATGAATGAAAATGTTATAAAATCATAAGAAATTTTTGGTTAAATTTAACCCTAACTCGCATGCAAGGCACACATTTCAAAATGTAGAAAATACCAGTAAAAATGTGTACTTTTGATGCAAGATAAGAAGATGAATTGAAGTACTACAATTCACAAGCCATACCAATCAATATGGTAGTGACATACACTCATATGGGGTGGTCTTCTGATGGTGAAATCCACACTCGGGTATGACAAGAAAATGCTTCTCAATGTACTGGAAATATTATAGAAAGTGGGTTATTCTCTGTAGCAAGGTTTCCACCAACAATGGAGGCCCCTGAATTGGTTACACAATTTATGAATTACTATAACCCTGATAAAAAAATGTTGAGAAGGAAGGAATAATTTACATTGATCTCATGCTGGAAGGAATTATGTACACATTTGGGCTTCTTACTTTCACTCAAATGTACAACATTGATATGAAAGCTAAAGCCAAGACATATCAAAATGTTGAAGCTCACAATAAAGAAATTATGAGTGCCCAATGGTGTCGTGATCCATCTACACCACAGGCCATAGTACTTCAAAGTTCAATATTCAATCAAGAAATTCAAGACATTATTACTCTGCTAAGCAGGATGGCTAGTTTAAGATATGCCAGTAAATTTGAACCCTGGATGTTTGTAATAATATCCAAATTAATGGAAAGTCACATGCAAATGTACTGGGGAAATTTTATTAGTGACAAATTATGTGAACAGATAAAGGCATTTTCCAAAACCAGGTGTTTTTATTTGTCTTCATATGTGATTTATTCCTGCACCATCAGAGCAAGCAAACAATGGTTGAAAAGGGTTGGTACTCTGGGTAGGGAGGTTAGAAATAGTTTGATATATGCTCATTTACCCTAGATCAGTATCCATGGGTATAAAGAGAATTAAAAGAGAGTTAATGATGTGTTTTCCATGAAGCTAGTCAGAACGATGGAAGGTGATAAAGCCAAAAGATTGTCCTTTTAAGCACAAAGTGTTATTAGACCAATGGGAGGCTAGTATATTCAGTTCCCTACATTCTCTTACATCAATATGGAAGGGTTTGATTGACATCCATTTATGCTTATCGAGTACCCAATAGATAAGATTGTTTTATTAGAACTGGTGAGATAGTTGAAACCATGCTAGGCCCTTTATAACAAATCCCACAAGAAGGCCTCTTTTAGATTAACTATAGTGTTAGGGAATTACAAATGCAATGCAATAAGGTTGTATGACTTGTGTGAGGAAGAATTGAAAACGTATAATTTTAAATTTTTCCACTTCAGAGAATATATTATAACCCTAAAGGGAACATTTCCTAGACTATCATTGGTTATTGTGCTCATGTCCAGCATTTAGAAGATTATTCGTTCAATTATGAAGATGAGCATAGAGTAAGGATAAGAAAATATGAAAGATTGTCTTTAGAATCTGCTCAGATTTTGATGCTTCATGATATTCTAGATCATCTAGAAAAGCAGGATGGAAAAGTGTTAGTAAAGCCTATAATGAAAATAGGGTGTATGATGAACCTATTCTCGAACTAGATTATGAAGGTGAAGAAATGATATCAATTGATGAAGTTCTCTACACCAGTTTTACTACATACTCAACACTAGATAAATGTTTTTTGTAAAGATTTGAGAGAAAGAAAAATTGAACCCACATTCTCAGAAGATAAGAAGAGAAAACAAAGAAATGAAACTGTATTTGACAGTGGAGAATCTACCAAAAAGAAAAGGAGAACTAGTAAAGTGGCTCCTGGTATAAGAATTGAAGAGAAAACTCCTAAAGTTTTAAAACTTGAGATTCTAATGAAACCATCTGATAAACAAAGGGATGCATAATCAAATAAAGATAAATTAGAATTAAGAACCAAATATGCATCCTCCTCTACAACAAAACCAAGAAATAATTTGGTTATTGAAGATGAAACAAGAGTAACAAAAAATGTTGGTACATAGACAAGGTCTACATCTCAGAGAGCTGCAACATTATTTACTTCTCCTCCATCTATTAACATGTCTAATGTGAAAAAAATATTGAGAGGAACTCCTATGGCTTCAAATGAAATTTCTAAGACAAATGAGGCCAGAATTAAAGAACAAAATGGATAAATAGGGTGCCATGTGGGAGAAAGTGAAAGAAAAGAAGTCCAAAGATAATCCCATGGTACAACCAGTGCTGGAAGAAATTCTTGATGCATGGCTTGCCCCTATAAATATTGAATAAGAAGAACTCATACAAAGAATGCTCGCTTCATAAGCAAGGAATCCTAATATTCTTGAGATGGAAACACAGGAGACTACAAAACAGGATCCTATTGATGAAACAATTGTTGAAGATAATTTTGATTCTCATCCTTCTCTTGGGAATGTGCTAAATGATAATGAACAATCATAGGTCTTTGGACTATTAGGAGAAGACTTGGTTGAAACTGAAGTTGAAAAAGAAACTACATAGATTCAGGGTGAAGAAGATGAAAATAAAGAGAACCATGGTGTAGCAAAGAATGAAGAAGATAATTCCTAGGAAATTAGTATTGAACATCTAGATAGACAGGAGAATTTAAGTCTCCAAAAAAAGGAGGCAGTGCCAAATCTTAGCAATCCTAACTCTTTCCTAGAAATTGCTATAGAAGTTCCTATTTCAAAAGAAATAACAAATAAAATTGAAGAAATAAGAGAAGAAATTCCTGAATTTAGTGAGCATCAAGAACAAAGGAATGCTACAAAGGTAGAGTTAGACAATGATACACCTAATTGGTTGATCAGGGAATTAGCTTCCCCAATGGAAGTTGAAGTATTGCCTCTGGATCTTAACAACTTTGTATAGGAAACACATACTCCAAAGCCTAGGTGGAGACCTAAAGCAAGGCATGTCATCCAAAAGAATTCAGATGGTAATAGGACCATCCATATAGCTACTCTAATAGATGATAAAGATAGACATGAAATAACACCTAGGGAGTATAAGATAACAAGAATTAATCTTGGACACTCATCTTGGAAGCAAGAGTTGGATGAAATAAAAGTGAATTTGGATGCCACTATTGCTAGAGTACACAAGTACAAAAACAAGAAAAGAGAATTGAATGAAAGGGTTGCTACCTTAGAACATTTTATAAAATCTCTAACCCTATCCATTCAAATGAAAACATAATTGCCCCAACATCTAGTATTAATGTCACAAGAGTAGGTAGATGTAATAGCAATGGTTCACCATAAAATGAATGTATTTTAAGAATGGATTGAGTACTGGGTAAAGCAAGGAGAAGAATTTATCAAAGAAGCATTAGGGAAATATAAGGAAGCATACCATTGGTTTGAAAAATTCAAGAGCTTTGAAAGTGGATGCAGGGTTCATCAAGAAAAAATGAATATTGAGAAGCAAATATTGAAATTCTCATACACACGGATGTCCAAGGTTTGATACAAGTAAATGTAATGTCAGAGCAAGAAGCTCTATTGCTAGAAAAATGGAAGAAACAATTAAAGTGGGAAGGTGACATGTTAATACAATGTGTTAAAGGATTTGAAAAAGTCACCGAGGAAAGTAAAAGATTTCTTGATAAATATCAAGATTTTATTGAATTATTAGCATGTCAAAGGTGTGATCCTCAAACATTAGGATAGGAGGGTAAGGAAGCCCAAGTTTTCAATTAATGGATCGAAAGAATAAATTGAGAAATTGTTCAGTTATTAACTCGGGAAGTTATTAATGAGATCATACAGTGTAGAAAAATCGTAGATAAATATGCAACAATTATTAACTCGGGGCATGTGTGGAGAATAATTGAGAGAAATTTTAATTTCAGTATTTTTATGTTTTATTTTAGAATAGATGCTTAAATTCTTCAAAAATGTTCCAAAAAATAGATAAATAGATGGAAATTTATTAAAAATATTTTGATTATATAGAATTGGTGAATGCTTAAAGCTAAATCTACTTAAGTGATAGCAACTAAAATTATTGATGTTCATGAAATATTATTTCAAATCTTTCAATTTCATGATGTTATTTTTATAAATGAATTGGAAATCATTTGTAAAAAATCTTATGACCTTTGATAAAATCAAAATAAATGAACATATTCCCTTTGATATTAATAGAAAATTCACATCATACCCTAAAGCAAAACTAGTATGATCATGACATGATTAACGAAGACTTGGGATTGAGCTGAGTCAATCTTTTTGTTTTGTTTAGGTAGATTTCCCCTTTGAGATTGTCTTGTTCCATATCTTTCAAGAAGAATAGGCTTCTTCATGGTCAATTTGTGCAGTTTTTTATTCAAAATTGTTGATGCGAGTGAAATCATTGTCAACACCTCTATGTAGCCTATGATTGGTGGTATTGGTATAACCTTCTCCTCCCAAGACCTGCCCATAGGCTTTAACAAAGAACCATATCCTCTTTACATTCCTGCATGAATCAATGGGAATACTTTAGTAGGTGTTCTCATTGATCCAACATCTCAAGTAAACATTATAACTAAGGAGATCATGTTAATCAACTTTCTACATAAGGATGGATATGATGCACCTGTGAGTACCATTTGCACGCATGCCAGACTTTCCATACCTCCTATAGGTAGTATTGTTATGTTGATTCTCATCGGACCTCATTCCATGAACCTTATGTTTGACATTATCCCAAGGTCTGAACTCTTTAGAGTGAAGCTAGGTATCCCCTAGATGGTAGCTATGAATGTAGTTCTCTCGATTGTGCACAAATGTTTGAAATTCACTCATGAGCGTTATGTGCATGTAATCCATGACACTAGCAATAGACCACCAATTTTGCATGGTAGTTACTCCTTAGATTACTTTTGGCCTGCACCCACTAGTCCTCCCACCTAAGAAAGACCTCTTGTATCACACATATCAAAATTACAAGAAAGGGTGTTCTAGGCGAAAAGTGAGGTTCCTTCGCCTTACCCTTTCTCACATAGGTCTTGCCTAAAAGCTAATAGTGATGTCACCAAGGCACATAGAAGAGAAGAAGAGAAGTGGTCCTAAGGTCCTCCTTCTTTCTCTTTCATTGTTTAGCCTAATGCTTCCTCTCGCTCTACTATGGTGTCATTCGCTTTTTCCTCATGTTTGCAAGAGAATCCTATGGTGCCCGCTTGGTGAAGGCCCAAGCATCCTGTGTTCAAGCTTCTTGTCCTACCCATGGAGCCTAGGCCCATTCCGTATGGTAGGAAGAAATCCCCCTATGGGGAATCCTCTATGTGCCGGCCTCCACGGCCTCCTACTGCTTCTACTCCTAACATAGTGAATGAGAAAAGGCACACTACTGAGGCATTAGAAATGACTCCTCTCATTGTCGCTGAACCTATTCCTCTTGCTCCCATTCAAGATTTTATCCCTCTATTGGAAAAAACTATGGAGGACACACCCATGGTTGATCAGGAGTCTTTTTTTCCTCAGTAACCTTCAACCTCTAGCTTAAAGAGTCACTGAAACTTCCTTGCACATGAGCGCAAGGGCCGAAAAAAGGCTCTCTTGGCTGAGTAAGTTGCCTTATAGAGGAAGGAAGAGGAGATGACCACCCCTATATTAGGACCTCCTGATGCATCCTCCTCTCTCCTCCCCTCTATTTCCATTCAAACCATCTCTATATCACTTCTAGCTTCTGCTACGAGTGCAAAGGCACCTGACCCTAAAAAGGTGTAGGTGTTCATCACTCCTTTGGTAGAGCCACCTCTATTGACATTCATTCTAAATGTCCCACCTTTCCTAAAGCACATAGATATGACTAACACCTTAGTCATATCTATGAGGGTTCTTTCCTCCTTCTCTTCCTCTACCCTTCTTTCCTCATCTATGGGGAGCTCACCTCCCCCCGACAAAGAAGAAGGTAGAGAGTGGTCCTTCCAGCAACATAAAACATAGGAAGAGTCTACCTTCTCCTAAAGGTGGCCCCATGCTGACTTGTTCTATCCTAGTAATGGAACCAGTCTTGGCTTCTCCCAAGTTCTTCACCACTCCCAAATCACTCGGTGAGCTTAGCGGTGAACCTTGGGAACAATCTCCATCATCCGTCGAGGTAAAACATGGCAATCATGTTAAGTGCATGTTTAACTCAGTGGATGAAGTTTCAACCTTGTCAACGATATTCATGAAGTCATTGAACTTAGCTCCAAAAGAGCTAAGTGGAGGATGTTGAAGTGAGAAACCTAAGATCTTCAATCTGCAACACCAAATAACCTCCACAAGAGATAGAGAGAAGCAACAATGGAAGATTCTATTCCACCAAACAAGGATTGCAATAGAATATAATAGAATGTTAGAGATGCCTTGCTTATAAAGGAAAGGATGAGAGTTAGAAAACATCATGACAAGTGTCTTAATCCTATCACATGAGAAAACTAACTCATAACTACTTAGGAAAGTGTAAATTCTAGATAAGACAACTAAGACTTCTAGAAGGAATATTTTATCCTAAGTAAACTTAACATGTGAACTAAGTCCCCTAAGTCCCTAGTAAAGAATTAACTAGGTATAAGACTTATTCATATCAACACCCCCCCTAAGTACAACTTAGGAAGGAACAAACTAATGCAAAATATGGGTCCTGACAACAAGGCCTGGTGAGGTACCCATGTACAAAACAAAAAACTCTCATAAACAGATAAAAGGAGAAAAATCCTGTGGGAGAAAACTCCTCTCCAAAAGAGAAAAAGATAAAAATAAAATAGAAAAACTAAAGAAGGAAGGAGAACTCCTCCGGACCCCCCAAGGACAACTTCTTTCACCCCAAGAATCGATTGTACCTAAAGATAATGAGGTGATGCCAAAGGTTTAGTGAAGATGTTTGCAACCTGTTGATGTGTAGGAAAATACTCCAAGTTGAGAACACCATCCTAGATGAGTTTTCTAATGAAGTGCATGTAGATCTCAATATGATTTGTATGTTGATGCTCCACAAGGTTGTGATAGATATGTATGGAACTCTGATTGTTGCACTAAAGAGTAGTGGGTTGAGTGGAAGGAAATCCAAACTCAATCATCAACTGACAAAGCCACAAAACCTCCTGACTATCCAAAACTATACCTCGATACTCAACCTTTATCGATGATAATGTAATAAAAGACTACTTCTTGCATGACCATGCAATCAAACTAGAACCAAGGTAAAAGAAAAAGATAGAATTAGACTTATGATCATTGACATCACTAGCCCAATCTGAGTCAGTTAAGCCCACAATCTAAGATGCACCTTATGTGTAATGAATGCTGAAATAAGTAGTACCTTGAATGTATCTCAAGATACATTTGATGACCTTCCAATGACTCTCATGAGGCTCCTATGAGAAGTGAGAGACAAGTCCAAATACAAAGGAAATATCAAGATGAATACATGTCAAGTATAAAAAACTGCCAACCAACTGCCTATACAAGGTAGGATCAATTGTAGGAATAGTGTAACTGGTAGACATTACAACACCTGACTAGAATGGAGTAAGGATAGGCTTGCAATCAGCCATGAAAAATATTTGAAGCAAATTAAGAGAGTAATTCTACTAGAAAATGAAGATCCCCTCAAAAGTCTGATGAACCTTAAGACCAAGGAAGTAATGCAAAAGACCAATGTCAATCATATCAAATTGCTCCATCAATGCTCACTATGTACTCTGAATCATAGAAGTAGAACTCCCTATGAGAATCAAATCATCCACATAGAGCACAAGTATGAGTAGATCATCTCCATGCATATGAGTATAAAATGTGGGATCAAAATGGAAGTGAGTGTAGCTAGAAGCAGACAAGAAACTATTCATCTTATCATACCAAGCTCAAGGGGCCTGTTTGAGACTATACAATGATTGTCGAAGCCTGAAAATAAGTGAAGGGTCCTTCACAAAGCCTAGTGGCTGCTCCATATAGATCTCCTTATGAATATCCCCATGCAAGAAGGAACTCTTCACATTCATTTGATATACTGACCATCCCTGTGATACAAATATAGAAAGGACAAGGAAAATAGAATCTATCTTGGAAATAGGAGCAAAGGTCTTAGAATAATCAATTCCTTCAACCTGAGAAAACCCCTTTGCAACAAGATGAGACTTGTACTTGTCAATGGAACCATATGTTGCATACTTTTCATGATACACCCACTTACACCGAACCAAATTTCTTCCCTTGGGAAGAGGCACAAGATCCCAAGTATGATTCTTCATCAAAGAAGAATACTCATCTACCGTAATACTATCCCACTTTGGAATACTTGAAGCATTAGAAAACTTTTGAAGATCATCTCAAATTGCATGACTCAAAAGACTAATTCTTGAATTCTAAAAATGAGTGTGATGAGTGTCTCTGGGATCACCAAAAAGAGGACTAGCCTCCTCAAAAGTAACTCGAGCCCATCTTGGCATAGTGGGTGAATGAGGAGGAGGTGGATCAAGACCATCATCAAAATATTCCTCATGTAGAAAAACATCATTAGCTGAAGAATATTGAGTAGGTTTTGATGAAGAAGAAGTCAAAGGAGGATCTGTCTGGGTGAATGACTCAACAAACTAAACATCACATTGGAAATGAACCTCTCATGTGTCAGGATCAAACAATTTGTATGCCTTCAAATCCTCACAATAGCCAACAAAGATGTATCATTGAATCTTCTTCTCCATTGATTTACATCGACCATCCATAATGAATTCCCAAGCTTCACTACCAAATAATCTGAAGAAGGATACATTAAGATTATGATGAGACCAAGCCTCCTCAGGGGTCATATTTTGCACTGCCTTATGGGGCATACTATTCTAAATATAGTTGGCACAATTGATAGCTTCGGAACAAAATGTTGGATCCATGGACCTAGACTAAATCATACAATTGGCCATTTCCCTAAGAGTCTTGTTCTTTCTCTCTGCCACACCATTAGAGAGAAAAACCTAACTACTTCTCCACAAATATTTTGAAGGTCTTGAATTTGGTGAGAAATTCACTCTTGAGCTTCAAAAAATAGACCCATGTTCTTCAGGAAAAATCATCTATGAGCACATACTTAGCCCCTGAAAAAGGAGTTGGGAATCACATGAGATCACTATGAACCAACTCAATGGGTGTGGTTGCACATGTAGCTTGACCCTTAGGAAAAGGATCTTGATGTTTCTTTCCAAGAACACAACCTTTACAAACACCATCCATGCAAGATATCTTTAGAAGACCAAACACTTGTAATGATGTTATTTTTCCTACAAAATAGAATCAATTGATTAGTTGTACCTGCATGTTAATAAAATCACACAATAGAATGCAAAGGAGAAAAATACTTGAAATGGAAGAAAATTGGAAAGGTCTCACCCATTTAATACTCCATGGCTTACTTCCATTGCACCTCCTCAAACTTGTTGTGATAATAATGCCCTTAGATTTGTGAGAAAATTATGTGTCTAGCCTTAACAAAGCTTTTGAAGGATTTGTAAAATAAACTAATGTGCAACTAGAAATTCAATCCTAGTATGAAAATAGTAATAAAAAGCCTAAGATATGAGAATGCCTATAATAAAAATAGATTAAGCAATGATCCATCCGAAAATGAGATCAAGATTGTCATTTTCTAGAAAATGCAATCTTGAACGAATGGACAAGATGAGAGATTTGAGGAATGCCCTAGAATCAAAGGTCAAGATTCAATAAGGCAACTCTCAATTAGGGTTAGGGAAAAATACCCATATGTGTGAATAAGATTTAATTAAACGAATTAAATCAAGACTGAATGTGACAGTTGAGATGAAATTAGTAAAAAATCAAAAGACAAGAGGATGAGATTCTAGAAAATTAGTAATTTTAGAAATTACTTGATTTGTAGAAGAATAATTCCATTTTGAATTAAATTAATTCAAAATAGGGATTTCGTAAGGTAAGAAGTAATTAGTTTTGAATTTAATTACTAAATGAAGGATCAGTTAAGTATGTGAGATATTTTTAAATGATTTTGTTTTATTTAAAAATATAGAAGTGTCACATGCCATAATTAAATAATTAAAATAATTATTTAATTTAGAAGAATTAGTTATTTAATTAAATAAATTATCAAATTTATTTAATTAAGAGGATTTAGGAATTAGTGACATATTAAATCAATATATTTAAGTATATTTATTTAATAATCAGGAGGATATTTATGATAAGGATTAATTAAATAAATGAGACTTTATTTAATTGCAAGAAGACTTTAATCATTAGTGACATTATTAAATAAATAAATAAGATTTATTTACTTAATAATTATGAATTAATTAAATAATTATAAATTATTTAATTAATAGTTGAATGCGGGTTAGAAACATAATTAAAATGTTATAATCATGTTATGATGAAAGGTGGTAGAATAGTGGTCGCAAGCCTAAGTCATTTTTAGGTGTCTACATTTGCCCCTCTTTGTCATAATGCAACTTGTCGCATTGTGGCAAAGAAAACAAGTCCAAAATATGCCCCAGTGAAGGTACAGAGTGCATATGCCCCCTCGGAAAAAATTTTGAATTTCGATCCAGGGTCAGAAAAATTTAGAAAATATCTCGACTAATTCAATTAATAACCAAAAAAGTGATAGCGCGATCCGATTCAGAATCAGAGCACACTAAGCGAGCCAAAATGTTGGTCAAATGTGGTCAAATGAGTCTCCAGTAGAACCTACTAGGTCAAAACCCTAATTTTCAACCTATAAATAGGTTGAAAAGGTCAATCCAAATGTCATTTGCTCATTTTTCATATAGAAAATTCAGAAACCAGAGCTCTAAGAGACGATGGTGATTCCGGTGACTACACACCATGGATATCGCGTGCGCACATTTTGATGACTCGAGGGCGCAGAGGCACCGGTAAGTACCCCATCCAACTTGTCAAATTTTAAATTTAATGAATTTATTAGGATTTAATGGGGGGTAAACAAATGCAGTGTGATGCAAATTTTGTTGCGTAAGCCGCAAATGCCTTCACATTTGCCGCATTTGATTGTGTTGCGACGCAAGTGCGATGGGTAGGCTAGGTTTTTTGTGTGATTGCGCAATCACCAAGGGAAACAACGCAATAGAGGCTTTTGCAATGCATTTTCTATTTTTCCACATAATTATCAAGTTCAAAGACGCATTTGCGAAATCACAACGCAATTGTGAATCCAAATGACGCATTCATTGTTAGATCACGCATTTTCTATCTACAATGACACATTCATTGTTAGATTGCACATTTTCTGGTCAGAACAATGCATTTGACATATTGCAACGCATTTTCCATGCGTAGAGTCACAATTGACTAGTTGTGACGCATTTGTGGTCAACGCGATGCAATTGTAGTTTACCAGAGTTGACTTTTGTTGACCTTGTTCCAAGATTAACCTTTATGTACCCTTGACTTGCCAGTAGTAGTAAAATTTTTATAATGTTGCTCAATATGTGCTAATATTTGGCCTTTCCTTGTGTAGAGTCAGCTTGTGCCCATTTATACCTGAGAGTTCCGACCTGCTACCTATGCTTTCAGAGATCACCTGAGTGATAGATAGAGACAGAGGCTGATGGCCCTAGGCCTATACCATGTTACCTACATGCCCATTATTTGGGAAAATAGAGGTTTGCTGACAACCCTCTATGAGAGGTGGCATTCTGAGACCTACTTATTCCACCTGCCTACTGGAGAGGCGACAGTGACTTTGGAGGACATGTACCATATTCTTTGGATTTCAATTAGCTGAGAGAGGGTGGTCTATGATCCACACCGAGGGCAACAAGCCCTATCAAAGATGTATGAGGGTGTTGATGGTGTGTAGTTGGCCATGGATGGTTATGAGATCAGTCGGGACATTGTAGCCGACCAGTTTCCTAGGTTCAATGTCATACTCATGACCTTGATCACTAGATTACTGATCCCAGATCATCGTGGTCACGGATTTCCCATTAGATGGGGGGATGTTCTTGTTTGCATGTGAGGACAGAGGACTATTTTCACTTGGGGGCCATGCTTGTTGGCCATGCTCTATCACCAATTACATGAGGTTGTCTATCACCAGGGGCACAGTATCAGTTGTGACACTACCCTCTTGATGATTTGGGTATGGGAGCGCATTCTCGTGTTTTGACCACTGGTGCAGATTCAGAAGTTAGGTGATGGGATTCCTTATGTTTATTTATATGTGGGATTAGTGAATCAGACTCGCATGGGAGATATCGGGTACTGGCATCATCGGATTGATACGATGATTAGCTTTGTCTGGAGGCCCTACAGAGATTCTATGCAGTGGTCAGATGAGGATGGCCACTTATCTTTTTTAGACAGTTTTGGTATCTGATTGGCCGCATGGTACAGACTCAGTGGATTATCAAGAGCTACCTGCCCCAGCGAGTATTATGACAATTTGGAGAGCAGTAGGTTGTGCCAGTAGGCACGACAGAGTATGCTCGGTCTTCTAGGGAGACCATGTGGGGCTGCCCATATCGGTTACAGTAGCAGAGCAACAGGTTGACATCCTGGTGACAGTTCAGTGGGTATGGAGAGGGGGTCCAGCAGATCCAGGGACGTCTGCTTAGTTTGACACCTGGTGGTAGGTTCACAGGCCCATCCCGTTGACAGATCCAAATGGTCCATTGTCGATAGATCATAGATAAGTCATTCCACATATATTGAGGAGAGGTCGAGGTGGCAAAGATGGAGGGAGAGATGGTAGAGGTGTCGAGGGTAGAGATGGAGGCAGGGCAGGAGGAGATCAAGATGGGGGAGACGAAGGAGGTGGGGGAGATGGAGGAGGTGGAGGAGATGATGGGGGTGGAGGAGATGGGAGGGGTGCAAGGAGGAGGACGGATGGTGGAGGGTGGAGGCAGCCCAAGAGAGTCAGGCAGAGAGTGGGTGGTGTACCATTGTTATCCATTTGGGAGGAGGGGGAGGAGAGAGAGCTGAAGGCGAGGGCCAAGGAGGTCAGAGGGGGCGAGGAGGAGGTGGAGGTGGTGGTTGAGGAGGAGGTGAGGGGTGGAGAGGAGGAGACCAAGGTGGATCCACTTTTTGGGGGACGCCCGCTTGACATAGATGTGGAGGAGGTCTGGGCTGAGAGGGAGAGAGACGAGGAGAAGGATGAGGAGGAGGATGAGGCAGATTAGCGACTGCAGGAGCGTATGATCACCAAGGATGATGAGGGTGATAGATCACTCATTTTTCCTATTGATGCTACTATTGATCAACCGATCGCGGACCTACAAAGTAGACTTGATGTGGCCACAAGGCCTTAGCAGCGGAGCTAGAGGTCACCCGGGTGGAGAGACATTAGGCTATTCTCAAATGGTAGGAGTCAGATCGGTGGGTGATAGAGTTCATAGAGCTGTGTTCAGGGTCGACAAGGGATATGGCCAGGATGGCCAAGAGTAGGGGGCGATACAGGGTATTATATGAGCAGGTAGTTCCCCTAGAGAGACAGGACCCAAGTTTGTCCCAATCCTACAGAAGGACAGGTAGTGGCAACCAGACACACAGTAGCAGGTCTCACAATAGTAGTTACACTATTGCTAGGGGTTCTACTGCATCAGGGCAGTTATCAGGCCATAGGTCACACAGCTCGCATAGGCATTTGTCAGGCCACAGTCACAGGTCAGAGCATGGTCATAGATTAGTGTCCTCAGGGCAGCAGACAGGGCAGAGTCAACCTCTAGTTAATGATCCTATAGGATCTTAGAGTCAGATGCAGGACAACATGCCCATCCAGGTCACTTTTCATGTGGTTGGTCAGGCATAGCTACCTCGCAGTTCACCTCCACAAGACGAAGCAGGGCCATCCTAGGACTTGTTTTTAGACACTTGTATATTTTGATATTCGAGCCTGCGAGCTCCATTTTTGGGATATCATATGACTTTATCCTATGACATTACATGTTTTTGAGAGTATATATATATGCGATGCAGTTTTGATGTGGCCTATATGATTTATGCGTTGTGGTATTCTATGCTTTTATGAGATGCTTATGTGATGCTTTTATGAATGGATGTGAATGATAGCATTTATGCAATGTGAATTATGGTATTTGATTTATGTAGATGTGAATATGAAATTCCATTATGTATGCAACTTTATTTTTGTATGTCACAAGATATCATCAGAGAACGAGAGAAAAAAGAAGACGAAGATGTTAGTGCGAAGAAAGATATGCATGTTAGTGCAGAAATTAAAAATCCTTCAAAGCTTTGCTATAGTACTATTCTAGTTGTTGCTCTTTAATCATCATTGGGCGAAAATGTCATGATGGTCGACAAACACTATGATATGACATAGATCAATAGTGTGCAAGGTCAAACCATCACATAGATCAATAGTCGCAGACAAAGGATGATCATGACTCATGCAAGGAACACAATTTCCCTTAGTCACTTTATCATGACCAACTGCCAGAAAAACCAAACTAATCATGAGACATCGTTGCTTCTCTAAATACTGATGATAGGACATCCTTGAGAAACTAGCCACATGATAGTAAAGAAAACAGACAGTGAAATCATCATACTACATCATTGCTTCTCTAAATCTTGAAGTCAAGACATCCTAGAGAAGCTAGTAGTAGAGTGATAAGTAGACAAGGATAATCATCATGTTATGTCGTGGTTCCTAAGACATAAGGAATTATTATCATGATAATTATCAAACGACAAAAAATTTTTTTCCAAGTGTTTGCCAAGTGTTTTAATGTCAAGTGTTGTCAAATGTCGAGTGATATAAAATTTAGGAAGGACACATCCTAAATGATGTTGATATCTAGGAGATCGATTCTTGGAGTTATGAGAATCCATAAAAATGCCAGATTATGATGATGATGCTTAGGAAGGACACATCCAAAAGCATAAAGAAGTTGACAAGAGTTGCTCTTCAGAAGGACACATTTGAAGAAGAACCCAAAGTTTTGCCATGATAAATTGTCTTGATATGATTTTGACTACATGTCATTGCCGACATGCTGAATTGACTGAAAGTGTTTGATGAAATAGATTTCTGATAGACTGATAATTCAAGATTGACATAAGATTTGATTGATTTGAAGATAGTTTTACGTGTGTGAATGTTTAGTGCCATGAACCCTAATGGACTGACCTAGTGCGGCCTCGGGGGTCCATCGATTGATGGCCTTGCCTACGTTGTGCACTCAGAGACCTCATAGTTTGACATGACCAATGACATTTTCTAAAGGACAGAAGCTTGCATCATGATTTTATTTTGTGACAAATCTAGAAGGACTGACCTAATGTCTTGAGGATTCAAAGATGAATCTTGCCTATGTAGCAAATGCGCAAAGACAACGTAGTTTGCACATGGACAAAAATATTGATTTGACGGGACTGATTGGATTCATCAGATTGACTTTGATTTTGGATTTTGACATTGATTTGGATGTTTTTGTATTTTCTCAGGATGCTTTCAAATTTTTAGATCTTTTTTCAGGACTTTTTCACTTTTTTAGGATTTTTTCAAGACTTTTTCAGATTTTTCTGATTTTTTCAAGACTTTTTAAGAATGCAGGATCATGTGCGGTACCCACTGTAGTTGCAAGATAAAGGTCTTGCCCCCAGATAGAGAGGGGATTATTCGAGTCCGATGAAATGGAGATAGGTAGACGCAAGGCAAAGGCAAGGATATGCAAGGAATGATGTCAACCAAATGTTAACCATGGTTGGAATTGACAGGACTTAGGACGGATGTCGTGAATGTGTCGGGCCTTTGTTATTATGACAAATGGATAAAGGTCGATTTGAGTGACAGTAGATGGTGAAGCAACGATCAACTACGCATGGCACCTATTTGCCAGGTTTTCACCATGGTACTTATCCAAAGCGCATTTTTGCCAGGTTTTCACTATTGGATGAATTCATTTCTTTTTACTATTTTTGCCAAATTTTTTATTCTTTTGGTGTCACCAAGATGCCTGTTTGCCAGGTTTTCATCAAGGGATGATTTTTTGTATTTTTCTATTTTTTTGTATTTTGTAGTTTTTCAGCCAAGCTCTCTGATGCTGTGTAGAACTTTCTTAGGTGTAAGCTGTTGATGAGTTCTGTCAGCTGTTCTCCATTAGGTGTGGCCAACTGATAAGCTTTGAAATAAAATGCGGTAGTAATGATATAAGGACCAAGCCAATTAGCCTCAAAATTACCAGGCTTTTCACAGTCCGCCTGATTTCTGGGGTTTTGCATGAGAACCAAGTCACTGATTTCAAATTTTCTCACCATGACTCTTTTGTTATAACTTCGGCAGAGATGATTTTGATATGCCTGTAAATGATTTAAGGCATTTTTTCCTCCTTCTTGTAAAATTTTTAGCTCATGGAGGCAAGTATGTCTGTACTCTTCATCATCAATCATTCCTTTCAAAGAAACTCAGAGAGAAGGAATTTTGATCTCGATGGGTAATATGGCCTCAGATCCGTAGACCAGGGAAAATGGAGTGGCTCCAGTGGGGGTACGAATGTTGGTACGATAGGCCCATAAAACAGGATTAAGTTATAGGTTCCAATCTCGACCAACGTCGTTGATGGTCTTCTTCAGAATGTGAAAATTGTTTTGTTGGACGCCTTAGCTTGGCCATTACCTTGTGGGTAGTAAGGGGTGGAAAAATGGTGTTGGATGTGGAATCGCTCACAAAGCTCATGAACGTCCTGATTTTTGAATGGACTGTCATTATCTATGATGATGGATTGAGGGACACCATACCGGCAAATGATGTAATTTAGGATGAACTTGGATATTTGTTTACCGGTGATGTAAGTGAGAGGGACGGCTTCAATCCACTTAGTAAAATACTTAGTGGTGGTGATTATGAATTTATGTCCATTAGAAGAGGATGGATGGATCTTACCCATGAGGTCGAGTCCCCATTGTGTGAAAGGCCATGGAGAAGTGATTGGTCTCAATTCCTATGCAGGTGCATGAATCAGGTTGCTATGCACCTGGCATTTATGACATGTTCTGACAAACTGAAGAGCATTTTTTCCAATGTCGGCCAGTAGTATCCTAGTTTGGTGACTTTCCTAGCTAAGGTTGGACCACTCGAATGAGATCCATATATACCCTCATGTACTTCTCGTAAATTCATTTGGGCTTCATTAGTGTTGAGACAGCGAAGAAGGGTGTTGTCAAAGCCACGACGGTATAAGGTGTCACTGACGATGGTATGTCTAGCCGCTTTTTGGATAAAGGATTTTCGTTGGTTGTTGGACAGGTTGGGTGGGAGGTTTTGGGATTTAAGAGTCATATATGTCTTGATACCAAGGTGAATTGGGACCAACAATCTCGCACACCATTTCTAACTCTGGAATATCGTAGGCATGCATCAATAGTTGCTCCACTAATAATTCAAACTGTGATACATTCTTGGGGATGTCTAGGAGAGATCCAATGGTAGCCATTGCATCAGCTGCTTTATTCTAGGTCCTTGGGATTTGTTCAAATGCAATCATTTTGAAATACATCAAGAAAATATCCACCATTCTTTTGTAGGGAAGAAACTTCTCATCTTTTGTGTCATAGTCATCATTCACTTGATTGATGACCAACTAAGAATCCCCAAATACGAGCAATGTCTGAATTTTCCATTTAACTACTATTTTGAGACTTGTGACCAATGCCTCGTATTTTGCAATATTATTTGTACAAGGGAATGCAATCCAAAATGATTTAGGAATTGAATCCCCTTGTGGTGTGATGAGTAATATGCCAACTCTTGAGTCGTGACCAGTGTGGGACCCATCAAAGTATAGTTTCCATGGTAGAGCTGATTCTGCGTGAAAAATAGACTCATCCAGAAAATCAGTTATTAGTGGATGAGTGGCCTGGATTGGTGCATCTGCTAGTTGATCTGCTATTACTTGACCTTTTATTTCTTTGTGCTCCACATATTGTATGTCATACTCGCTTAATATCATGACCCATTTTGCCAAATAGCCTATCAATGTTGTTCGACTCAGAAGATATTTTAATGGGTCAATCTTTGCTACTAAATGTATTTGATGACTCAACATATAATGTCTTAACTTTTGTGCCATGAAGACAACTGCAAGGCATTCCCTTTCAATGGTTGTGTAGTTGAGCTCATATCCAATTAGTGTGCGGCTAATGTAGTATATGGCTCTTTCTTTTTCTTCATGATAATTCTACGCTAATAACGCCCCCAATGCATTTGTCATTGCAGAAACATACATGATTAATGGTTTGCCCTCAATAGGTGGCATCAACACTGGTGGTGTTAATAGATATTCTATTATTTGTTCAAAGGCTATGTGGCATTTATCAGTCCATACAAAAGGAATTCTTTTGCTTAAGAGATACTGAAAGGGTTGACACTTGTCTGCCAACTGTGTTATGAATTAGTGAATAGACTACAATTTGCCCTGAAGTGTTCGTAATTCACTGATTCCTTTTGGAGGAGGCATGTATAGGATTGCTTTTACTTTCATTGGGTCAACCTCAATGCCTCGTCATGAAACTATGTATCCCAACAGCTTTTCTAAAGTGACTCTAAATACACATTTCTTTGGGTTCAATCTAACCTTCTAATCCTCAAGTCGTTTAAAAATTGTATCCAAGACTTTGAGAAGTTCTTTCCTTGTCAAATATTTTGCTAATAGGTCATCCACATAATATTCCATTAGAATATGCATCATGTCATGGAAGATTGTTGTCATAGCCCTCTGATATGTAGCGCCTGCATTCTTTAGGCCAAAAGGCATGACATTCCAACAGTATGTTCCCCACAAGCAAGTGAATGTCATTTTATGTTGATCCTCTATTGCAATTCATATTTGGTTATAGCTTGAGAAACCATCCATGAGAGATAGCATCTCATACCCTGTCGTGAGATCAACAATCATGTCTATATTTGGTAAGGGGAAGTCATCCTTTGGGAAAGCCTTATTCAAATCTTTGAAATCCGTGCAGATATGGATTTGTCCATTTGGCTTTGTAACAAGAACAATATTGGATATCCAATCAACATAGTCTATTGACCTTTTGAACTCAGCATCAAGTAATTTCTTTAGTTCAGCCTTGACGAGTAGTGCAATCTGTGGATGCATTTTGTGCAACTTTTGTTTGATCGGCTTGATTCCTGGGATTAAAGGAAGATGATGTAGAACCAATTCGGGATCAAGGCCTAGCATGTCAGCATATGACCATGTGAATTTAACTTTCTTATCTATGAAGAATTGTTTAAATTTAGGTTTTTCTTTGTCTGACAATGATGCGGCCAAGAGAATCATTTTGGGATTCTTTGGTGTGGCTATGTTAACTTCTATTGTATCCTCAATGAGCATAGCTGATTTTTCCTATGTTATGGGGAGAAATTACACTCCTCCATCCTTAAGCACCTCAGAGAGGCTTTCACCTTCGGATGCATCCTTTGTTTTTACTATTTTACTATAGAAGGTGCCTTGCGGTTTTCACCTAAAGACATCTCTTTTTCTTTTTTCTTTTTTGTATTTTTGCCACTGGAGGATTGCACAGTCTCCCCAAAGTAAGCTACACAATCTAGATCAATGGAGAACCCTATTTTGTGATCCCCCCATGGAATACCTTCTCTTAGCCCCATGAATTCTGCAATTGCCTCATCATTTCAAAATATGTCCATCACCGGTGGATCTTGTTAGTCCTAGTTGATTAGTTGTGGGTAAACAAGGGGGATTCCATCGTCAGTGTTGGTAAAGGATGGGGAAGATGTGGAAAGTGTGCAAATTGATGCATCAAGTGTAAAGGAAAAGTTATCAATTTCCACTTCCGTGTCTAATGCAATGGATGGTCCATACTCTGAGTCAGATGAATCAAATTCAAAATCATAATATGGGATAAAATTATCAACATCATGACTAGTGGTAGGCCTTTCCAAAGTATGGATAGTGGGCTCAGATAGGCTAGGCTCATGGGTGGGCTCGGGAATGGGGTGGGATGATTCAGGTATTGCCGATGACACTTTCTGTTCTTCTGGATTTCAAGGAATGCTTACCCATTCCTTGTTTTTGGAATGTCGGTCAATAGGGTCAATGTTATATTCCTAGCGGAATCGTTCTTCAAAGGAAAGTTGGCCATGTTCCAAGAATAGTTCATCAATGTTGTAGTCAGTGATGGTTTTGTTAGATCCCCATTCCCATTCATTTGAGTCAGTTTCCGTAAGGGATTCTTCATATGTCTCAACACTTTCTGTAACTGTTATAACATTACTTGAAAGTTCAAGGGTACATTGATCATCAGGTCTGACTTGGTCAAACCCTAGCCCTATGTATCTTGG
Source organism: Sequoiadendron giganteum (assembly GCA_007115665.2). Classification (NCBI taxonomy): domain Eukaryota; kingdom Viridiplantae; phylum Streptophyta; class Pinopsida; order Cupressales; family Cupressaceae; genus Sequoiadendron; species Sequoiadendron giganteum. The sequence continues at coordinate 428,096,239 of CM021101.1, read as the reverse complement.
TCTTGCCATTATGATAATAGGTTCCCATCTTCTGTTGTTCTTTCCCAGGCTGCTTGTGCCATCAAAACCTAAGGCTGTGCATATGTCATAGCCTTTGCCATAGAGATTTAGCGGTAGTGGAGATAACTCTGTTGGGTCTTTGTAGATCCAGTTATCCATGTCAATAATGACTTCATTACCCATATCACCCCACCGTGTAAAAACACTTTTCGATGGAACCTTGAAAGTTATTTTGGGCTCAACTGCAAAACATGGTCTACCATAGACTTTAGGGGGCTTTGGTATTGTAGTGATACAGTAAGCCATATTCAATTTGAACTCTCCACAACCAAGGTCCTGGATCTAAAGGTTTTTACTTGGGATGGAGGTCGATGAAGATGGTGTGGTAGAAGGTGATAAGAATGGATGATTTTGTGAGTGTTGATGGGTCAATGTATTTGGATGAGGTGGAAGATGAGGCTTCTCAATTGATGGGTACCTGGTGCTCAGCTGTAGCTCACAGGTTGGTAAAGTATTGAAATGGATCAGGATCTCCGAGGATAGTGATCTCAGTTCCATCAAAAGGGAATTTGAGGAATTGGTGGTATGTGGATGGAATAGCCTTTAGAGCATGAATCCAAGGGCAACCAAGTAAGATATTATAGTGTATGTCACGATCTAGGACTTGGCATGTTGTATCTATGATAACTGGTCCTACCTGGAGTGGAATTGTAATAACACCTTTAGAAGCGCGTTCTTCATCATCGTATTCCTTGATGACGATGCTCTTGCTAGCATCTACACATGCATCAGAGAAACCAACAGCTTTGACCAATTTTAGAGATCAGATGTTCAATCCTGCTCCACCATCTACTAGGACTCGTCTAACCTTATGCTTGTGGACAAAAACCTCAATGTGAAGGGCATCATTATGCGATGGTTTGGGCATGGAATAGTCACTGTCTGAAAAGATGATGTGATGGGGCGAATTTAGGTATCCGATCATAGTCTCAAAGTGGTTGACATCGATGTTGGTTGGGATGAATGACTCTTGTAGTACTTTATTGAGGATGGCCTTATGTGTGGGTGAAATATAGAGTAGTTCAAGAATGGATATTTGAGTAGGTGTTTTATTCAACTACTCAATAATGTTGAACTCCAGTTTTGTATTGGGCTGTCTAGTGGATGGACCAGGTATGGTGATTTTCAGTTGATGTGCTGAAGGACCTGGGATGGTGACCTTGCCTTTACATGTGGTTACATTGCATTATGGGGCCTTTTTAATTTTAATGGTATTAACACATTCATCTTCATCAACAGCACGAAGATTGTTGATAATAGTACCACTGGGATAATTATATGTTGGACGGGTAGTATTATAGGTTGGACGGATGTGGTTGGCTTGATTGTTTGTATTCTTTGTGCTAGACGAGGAAGCTTTACCATGATCCTACAGTGGGTTTTTGTGTATGGTATGATCTGCATTAGATGTAAAAGATTGACCACCCAACTCAATGGTGTGGTTCTCTATGAGGTCTTGCACCAAATTTTGCAATTGACGACAAGAGGAAGTTTTGTGCGCTTTGGCACGGTAGTAATCACAAAATGAACTGTCATCCCACCATGAAGGCTTGAACTGACTAGGGTCATACGGTTTTGGCTCTTCCAACGTTATGACACCATTTTGAAGAAGTTTCTTCAAGAAAATTTCAATAGGTTCACCCAAAGGGGTGTATGTGCATTTTTGGAATTGTCAGGGTTGACCCAACTACCTTTGATTAGATTGTGCATGATTGCTTTAGATAGCATTGGTAGTTGGTGTCGGTGTAGTTATAGGTGCGTTTTGATTTTGTACTCCTTTGATTGTGGGTACATGACCTATTGCATTGACGGTTTTTGCATCAACTACACCGTCGATTGTGATGTGCTTGTTCTTAACCCAGTATTTATTTTTGTCATTTGAGCTACTTGGGTTATTATTTGTGGTGGTGTTGATGGTTTTACCGCCATATTTTAATTCACCTTTGGCAATCAAATCTTTCTCAAGTTGAACACCCTTTTCAACAAGGTCAACAAAAGTGGTACAACAATGGACTTATAAGCCATACCTTAGCAGTCCTAGGAGATTTTGCACAAACATGGTGACTTTCTCCTTTTCAGGTATTTCTACCAAACATCTGCTTGCTAAGGTTTTCCATCTTTGAATGAATGGAATGAAAGTCTCTCCTGCATCCTCTTGGGTAAGTCTGCATAATGAGGCAATGTCGATATCCGTGTCAATGTTATAGGCATAGTTTTCAACAAAATTGTTTGCCAATTCATCCAATGTCTTGATTCCCTTAGGCAAAAGTGAGAACCATTCTAGTGCATGACCTGCGAGACTTCTAGAAAAGAGTCTCATGAGATAAGTTTGCTCATATGCAATGTCCATGCAACTAGTGGTGAATTCTCTTATGTGTTCAATGGGGTTTGTTTTGCCTTTGTACTTGGGAAAATGAGGTACCACATATCCATGAGGAAAGGGTGGCATATAGAAGGTTGTGTCAAATGGATATGGACACAAGTCATGTGACATGTATGACTTTTTATTGGATTGCTGCAAGGTCATCACTTGTGTTTGAAGAGCAGTGAGCTGTTGTGTGAGTGCTTCCACCATGGGATGGTTGGTAGCATCACCTATGTTGGTGATAGGGATAGCTTGAGTCCCCAATTGTTGTGATGAGATGTGTTGATTTGGAATGGGATGTCAGTGAGAAAAATGAGTGTTTTGATGAGGGATGTGCTGCTGTGTATGGACTTGAAAAGCATAAGTGGGGATGTGATATCCTGCCATGTTGGATTGAATTTGAGGACCTTGCTGGTTTTGATTTTGTTGATGTCCAAATGGAGTGAAGGATTGATGGCCTTGTTGATGCCCAAATGGAGTGAAGGATTGAGCACCTTGATTGCCTTTCCCAAATAAGAGATCGTGGCCTTTAGGAATGTTGGTGTTTTGGGCCAAAAGAATGTTGGTATTAACCTATGAGGAAGTTGGTTGGGTGCCTTGAATGAAAAATCTTTGTTTATTTCTCCCAAAAGGGTTGGATGAGTTGGTTTCCATGGCACTTGAGGAACCCAATATCAAGTTTGTTGATGTACTCATGGAACTAGATGAAGTTCCAAATAGGTTTGATGTGGTTGCACCCATTTTTGTGAAGGAATGATGGATGTTTGTTGGGGGATGGATTGTGATGTGGTGTTGGTTTGGGAAGATGACCCCCCAATAGATGTTGTGTTGGTTGCAGTGGCTACCTGACCCAGGGAGGTACTATTAATGGTGTTAATGGTGTTTTGTGAAGAGGCTCCCATGGAAGGTTTGTGTGATTGGTGACTAGGAGATATTGCTCTAATAGTGTTGAGGTCAAATCCTTGTGGTAACCTAGCCCCTTGGTCAAGGAGCATGGCTAAATATCTGGATGATTCATTTAGGACCAATTCTTCCACAAAAGAGGCCACTTCTAGATTTTGGGTAGCAGCTTGTATGTCTTCTTCAAAGACGTCCCCATTTTGATCCTGTCGGATAAATGGTTCAAAAAGATGTGATGGAGATGATGGGATGTTCATCTTACTAAAAGGATTGATTGTGGAATTTCCCATGTCAAAACAAGGATTGTTCATGGTATTAGGAAATGAGTCCATGCCATTTGTGAACTCAAGAAAGTTGGTGTCTTGTCTAAAAGAATCCATGAGTCTTTTCTTTTTCTGTAATCTAGTTTCAACCATACAAAGTTTTTCTTAACTTGGGATGATGGAGAAAATGATCTAAGTATGAGACTATGGAATGCAAGTAAGACTAAAGGCTTGTGAATGCAAGTGGTGTGACACTAAATGGAGATGCCAAATGATATGTAATAAATGATCCTAAGATGTACTTACTAGTGAGAGATCTAAAGAGGACAAACTTGGGCAAACAAAGTTTTTGCAATGATTCAATTTTGGAAGACCAATGGATCGTAAAAGGACTATAGATAGGACAAAGTGAAATTTCCACACTAGATTATTGAGTGGGAAATGATTCACAAAAGGATTGACAAAGTGACAAAGGTAATTGGGTCCAATGATAACCTACTATTGAATGCAAAGTTTGGACAATGAATGGTAAGAGTCAACTCCTAAAATCTACAAAAGTGAGTGTCTAAGGAGATGGTGAAGCTATCAATGCAATCTAATGGACTAGAAAAGGAACCCTATTGTGATCCTAAAATGGTACCTAAAATGCAATGTTTTGAGGATAATTGAGCAATTCAGAGTCTATTTTGGACTATAACAGTGAAGGAAGACTTGATTTGAATTGAAGACAAGTTGTGGACTTTCTGTTTTTGACAGTGAGAAATTGTTTGCAGTTTTTAGCAAATGCGTCACAGCAAATGCGGTACGACAGAGAAAAGGTGGCTCACTGAATCGAATGCAGTTCAGAAAGTGTCGATTGCAATACAGTCTGGCGAATGCGAGTTGATGTTTATCAAATGTGGCTCAAGTTACCGAATGTGGTTTAATGATGGCAAATGCGGCTCTGAATAGTTCAAATGCGGCTTATTAGAGCAAATGCAACTTAGGATGACTCAAATGTGGCCCATCAGAGTGAATGCGGCTCAATATGTGGTGATTGCAGTGCATCAGAGTGATTGCCTTGCAATGGACAATTTTTTGGAAAATCGAACACAGTTTTGCAGTTTTGACAAGTTTTTTGGTTCAAATTTGTGATTTTCAATTTGTTAAAGTCTGTTTAAAAAAAGCTGGCAAACACAAAATTTAAAATATTAAGTGTATGTTCAAGCAGACTCACACTTAATAGTCAAAAGGTCATTGTAACAATCACAACCCACAACTTAAAATCACATCGACTCACACAGCCATGTCACCCCCTAGAGGGCGCCCATGTTTTTATCTTTTCCAGGTGCATACTCAAGGTGACGGAAGTGGATACTAAATCCCCTAAGCAAACAGTCCATGGTGATTATATGGTGAGTGTCTTCGGGGGAGATTCTTCCCTCCCCTTGCACTATGATTGAAACAACTTCTAGTTACTAACACGGCTGGCTTCTACACTATGGTTCTTAGTCAAGGTTTTCGTTTAGTGCGAAAAATGATAAACTCCCTCAGGAGACCTCCCAACCTTTAGAACAAAGGTTTTGGGGATGGTTATCTTGCACACTGCCATTGAATATGGGTCTCCCCAAAATTCACTTTTGATTATAGTGGGTTGGAAAACTTGGCTTTGGTTGTTCCCACTTAGGTCATTCCCGTAGGGTGAGTACTTTTCCCCACTACGGCAGGCATTCTAAAGGATTTAATAAAAGCATAAAGTGCATAAACATAAAATGGGTGTCTGGTTTTTTGATCACCTAGTAAAGGGGAGAGCATATACCTATTACCCAACAAACACAACAAAAAGATGTTCAATTTTTAAGCCCAAATGAAGATTATCTAAACTAAGTGAAGATATTTCTTCACAACATGCATGGGATTCATTTTTAACTAAAAATACAATGTGGTGACTATCCTAGAGTTGGTAAATTCCAAATTAAGCTACCTATCCTAGGATTGATAAATTCAGAATTAAGTGTCTATCCTAGGGTTGCTTTATTTTAATCCCAAAAAATAGAAAATTGGTCGTGGATGCATCGGATCCAGATTACAATATTTTAAAAATGAAATTTACTAGTCACTTAAGGTGCGGTATGGTAAATGCGGCTCAATAGATGCGTCACGTTAGATGCGGCTCGGCAGTTGCGGCTCGATAGCTATGGTTTGGGTTCTTCCTGTCAAATGCATTGTAGAATGTTGATTGCGTCTCTCAGAATGTCGAATGTGGTGCATCAGATTAGTTGTGTCGCACACGAAGGCTAATGCGGCACAACAGAGCATTTGTGTCGCACGAGAAGGAAAATGCGGCTTTCCATACCTGTTCCTACAAAAAAAAATTGAGGCCGTACAAAACCTACAAATGTGTGTTAGAATGTCGGGTTCGCTAATGTAATGACGTTATTTTTCCTACAAGATAGAATCAATTGATTAGTTTTACCTGCATGTTAATAAAATCACGCAATAGAATGCAAAGGAGAAAAATACTTGAAATGGAAGAAAACTGGAAAGGTCTCACCCATTTAATACTCCATGGCTTACTTCCATTGCACCTCCTCAAACTTGTTGTGATAATAATGCCCTCAGATTTGTGAGAAAATTATATGTGTCTAGCCTTAACAAAGCTTTTGAAGGATTTGTAAAATAAACTAATGTGCAACTAGCAATTCAATCCTAGTATGCAAATAGTAATAAAAAGCCTAAGATATGAGAATGCCTATAATAAAAATAGATTAAGCAATGATCCATCTGAAAATGAGATCAAGATTGTCATTCTATAGAAAATGCAATCTTGAACAGACGAACAAGATGAGAGATTTGAGGAATGCCCTAGAATCAAAGGTCAAGATTCAATAAGGAAACTCTCAATTAGGGTTATGGAAAAATACTCATATGTGTGAATAAGATTTAATTAAATGAATTAAATCAAGACTGAATGTGATAGTTGAGATGAAATTAGTAAAAAATCAAAAGACGAGAGGATGAGATTCTAAAAAATCAGTAATTTTAAAAATTACTTGATTTGTAGAAGAATAATTCCATTTTGAATTAAATTAATTCAAAATAGGGATTTCATGAGGTAAGAAGTAATTGATTTTTGAATTTAATTATTATTACCAATTTTTCGCTACAGCTCAATGTGGAGCTAATTTAAATGCTGTTATATTTAAAAGTGAAATGCAGTTATTTCTAAATATGCTTGAGTGTTGTTTTGCACTTTGTTTTAGTTCATTAAGTGACAGTTATGCTTTGAAAAGAGGAATCAGAGTTTCAGAGCTTGTTATTAAATGCTTTACAGTCAAATGAAGTATAGGACCAAGCATGTGGGAAAAAACGGGCTCCCACAAGGGTAGAGCTCGGCATGCTGCCCCTTAAGTTGACAAGTGGGTTGAGAAAGAAGTATGATTATCATGCTCATCTAAAATATCCAAGCTTCCTACAGCAATATTTTTTAACTTCCTGTAGCATAATAAATCTCTGTTTAAAGTTTCATGAAACAAATTTTTTAACTTCCTGCAGCATAATAAATCTCTGTTTAATGCTTCTTGCAGCAAAATTTTTACCTTCCTACAGCATAATATAGCTCTGCTAAAGCATCCTATAGCATAATGAACAAACAACGAGAAGTGGACCAATTTCCAGAGATGCAATAATCATGCAGCTACATGGCTTTTACAGAA
>CM021101.1:428060957-428087619 GCA_007115665.2 Sequoiadendron giganteum | reverse complement strand
TTTGAGATCCTTGTTATGTCCTAGGTTATAATTTGATACAAAAAAGTGCAAATTACAAGTTGCATGTTGTGTTTGGAATAAACCTTCATGCAAAGTATTTATGTAAGTTTGTTTTGTGAGAGGTTGTGATATCATTGTAAGTTTTTTTGAGCACTTTTTGTGAGGGAAGTCCAGAACAGTCAATTTTCATCATTCAATATTAAGAAGTAATTGCAAAATCATATTTCTTTAAGTTCTATTTTTCTCTATCTCTTTTCCCAGAAGATTTTAGAATAGGATCATTATACGGAGAACCAGCTCGCTCTATAGATTCTCTTTCCTTATAGACCACCCACGTGTGGAAAGGGTTTCAATGTTGCAACATATAGTCATGATTTTTTGCAAATCTGACGGGGTGCATATCTGATTGCTAACAGTTTTTGGCACGCCTATTGGGACTCTGAAAATCAATTTTAGAGAAGTTTCAATTTTTTTTTTCTTTCTTTGCTGTTTTGGTATGTCCAGCAGAGTTTCATCCTTCTGGAGGTTAAAGCAACATACCTGGTGACTCTGTTCATTGGTTTTGTAAGTAGACCTAAGTGTTGGTATAATATATAACCATTTTTCCACTCTATTTTCCAGATTTCACATGAGAAAAAATGTCAAATCTTGATAGGCCATATGAATATCATCTACCATATCATGAAAACCCTGCTTATTCATCTCCATATCAGCCATACCAGCATGCGCAATATGATTACCACCCACCCACCCCTGCTTATTTTTCATCTCAACCCTCATATGTTCAGAATCAATCCCAAGATTTTCAAGACTTGAGCTTCAGAGATATAAGGTTGAAATATGAAGCGCAGATGAATGAAATAGAGAAGCGAGAGTAGTACGATGCACACCAAGGGGAGATTGCAAGCATAAAGGGTACACTCCTTGACTACATCAGGCAGTTGGAGGAGATCAAGCAACAACATGAGTATAATCAACAATAGAAGGAGATGGCTTGTCAAGCCTATCTTTATGAGCAAAAGTCAGAAGTGCAAAGGTACGAAGCCCAAGAAACTCTTGCAGTTCCAATTCAGGTTGTTCAAGGAGAGGAAAATTATCTGATTCAACCCAGATTTGTTGCAGAACAACCCTTTGAGCAATATCCTTTTCTGCATGAAACACAAGAAGCCCCTCAGGTTTTCATACTTGATGAACCCAAGAGTGAGCCCTTTGATCATGACACTTTACTCCAAATCAAGAATCTTAGAGAGGTGAAGCCATTGCAACCAGCCTTGGAAGTTTACCATTTGTAGCAGAAAAAGATAGAACAAGAAAAGGTTTCTCCTGATAAGTCTATATTTGTTTTCACTAATGAATCTCCTGATTTTATTGAAGAGGAGCCAAAAACTTCAGCATTTATCTCAAAGGAGCAAGTAGTGCAACATGATATTGATGACTATTGTGAGGTATGTAGTTGGTGTAGTGATGAGGAGGATCCAACAGATCAAGAACAACTGCAACAATGGATAAAGGAAGCTGCAGTCGAGGGACAGTAGGAGGAGTTTCAAAACTTTGGTGTTGAGATACCTCAAGATGGTTGTAACAAGGTAAATGAAGAAGACGTGTTTTGGGATGACCTAGAGGCCTTTGTTTCAGGTTTGGATGTCAAGCAACTATCATCCGCAGAAGCAAGCATGGAACAATAGCTTGAGGAGGCAAAGGGGAGTATTGAGACTCAAGGTTTGATTACTTTATTTGAGGTTCTTCCTTTGTACATTAATAATGATGATGAGAATACTTTTGTTCAAGGTATGAATCTTGATATCCTTCCGAGTTTTCAAGAAATCAACCAGGAGGACAATTTTAAGCCTGTTATAAATCAAGAAACCATCGATGGGTTTGATGAATATTTATGCACTAATATAATTAATGATATTTTTGCAAAGTTGGGTGACATGCAGTCAGGATATTTTAATTTGGAAAGTGAGAATGAAACAACAAGTAACTAGCAAGGAATGGGTAACAAAGGTTCAGTTTTCATCCTTTCAAGAGGATGCCCTATTAGGGACTTGGCCAACAAGGGTATTAATAGGGTGCAACAAATTATCGGTGCCTCCAAGAATGAGATTACAGTTGAAGGGCACCAGATTCAACCCATCTATATTTGGAAAGATGGAGGCATGTTTGATCAATTTTATGAGATCTATGCCTTTGGTTGTGATCTTTATATTTTAGTACAACAATGTGAGGGCAGTATTATTGTTTTTCACCTCTTATTATCAGTTTACAAGCAACTAGAGCATCCACAGTTGGTCAAGAGATGTAGTTATTTTTCAGAACTAGTTAACAGCTTTGTTTGACTAGCTTCTTTAGTAGGTTAGAGTAGGTTAGTAGAGTAGTTGTTGTAAATAAGTGTGTTACACACATTTCTTTTCAGCAGTTTTTCTTTCCCTAAGCGTTGTTGCGCATTGTTTTGTTGGCCATCAGGGCTTGTTAGTTTTCTTTCAGCTTTGTTTGTTTTGTTTTGCTATTGTTTTGGAGTTGTTGTTCAATTTTTCTAAGTTCATGAAGGGACAGTTTCGACTCCACGCCTAATGGAGTTTTAAAGGCAACTGATCTATGCTTAGCTGGAAAGCATCTAGTGAAAATCGCCAAAATGTTACCAATTTTTCACTATAGCTCAATGTGGAGCTGATTTAAATGTTGTTATATTTAAAAGTGAAATGCAATTATTTCTGAATATGCTTGAGTGTTGTTTCGCACTTTTTTTTAGTTCATTAAGTGACAGTTATGCTTTGAAAAGAGGAATCAGAGTTTCAGAGCTTGTTATTAAATGCTTTACAGTCAAATGAAGTATAGGACCAAGCATGTGGGGAAAAATGGGCTCCCACAAGGGTAGAGCTCGGCATGTTGCCCCTTAAGTTGACAAGTGGGCTGAGAAAGTATGATTATCATGCTCATCTAAAATATCCAAGCTTCCTACAACAATATTTTTTTACTTCTTGCAGCATAATAAATCTTTGTTTAAAGTCATGCAACAAATTTTTTAACTTCCTGCAGCATAATAAATCTCTGTTTAAAACTTCCTGCAACAGACTTTTTAACTTCCTACAGCATAATACAGCTCTGCTAAAGCATCCTGTAGCATAATGAACAAACAACGAGAAGTGGACCAATTTCCAGAGATGCAATAATCATGCAACTACATGGCTTTTACAGAAAGAAATGCAGATACAAGAAGCTTGTTTCAACTTTTGAGCTAACTTCACACATTTTATAAAGGTTTCAAAAGTACGTGAGGGAACATTCAAAGTTGCAAGTGGTCTTTCCATTAATGCCAAATATAATCAAAATAATGCAGATATAAGCATTTTTATTTAGGGAATGGAGATACCCATGAGGGTTTGTTTCAAAATGCAAATACAGATTTTTCAGTGGGAGCAGTTGATTTTTCATCATTTCTCAAAAAATATAATCTGGGTTTGTGATATTTTTGTACAAAACTTAGAAATTGTCAAGACGAAAAAACCCTTTAAATATTTCATCAACCCAGTTCATAGTTTGGGATATATCTTCACCAGTCCAGAGACAGTGATTTTGTGCAAATGAAGCAACATAGAAGAATGAAACGTGCAAGGAAATCAAAGATAATACATGCATAAGCCACGGCCTTAATGTTACCAATATTGCTTTTCAAACGATGGAGAAAACCTTATGATTATTGTTTGCAAAAGATTTTGAAATCTTTAATTGTAAAATGGAATGATTATAAAATTGCCTCATGTAAAGTAGAAGCAAAGCAATACTTTATAAATTGCTTTGTTTTCTTGCTATTTTTAGCAAATGCATGCATTGAATTTTCTCCTTGGTCAGAATTGGGTTTTCAGTTGGAGAGATAAGGTGTTTTTCTTGCTTTAAAAACAGTTTTTTTGCTATTTTTAGAAGCCAGACAGTTTATGCATGCAAAAACTGACTTTCCACTTCTATGCTGACTTGTTGCACAGTTTTTGGAACCTTTTCTTTGAGCTTTTTTCAAGAGCTCAGATTAGGGTTTGAAACATATATCTTTGGAGAGGACGTAGGGTTTTTTTGGGGGTGAGTTCAGTCTATTTTGGTTCTTACACATTTTTGAGCTGAAACTATTTTTGTACTCAGAGAGATTGTTTTTTGGCATACTCCTATAGTGAATAGAAGAACAACATTCCTACCTATCATATTTTGTGTCCATTATAGTTCAGTTGATGTTATACTTGTGATTTTCAATTTGAGATCCTTGTTATGTCCTAGGTTGTAATTTGATGCAAAAAAGTGCAAATTACAGGTTGCATGTTGTGTTTGGAATAAACCTTCATGCAAATTATTTATGTAAGTTTGTTTTGTGAGAGGTTGTGATATCATTGTTAGTTTTTCTGAGCACTGTTTGTGACGGAAGTCCAGAACAGTTAGTTTTCATCATTCAATATTAAGAAGTAATTGCAAAATCATATTTCTTTAAGTTCTGTTTTTCTCTATCTCTTTTCCCAAAAGATTTTACAATAGGATCATTATACGGAGAACCAACTCGCTCTGGAGATTCTCTTTCCTTATAGACCACCCACATGTGGAAAGGGTTTCAATGTTGCAACAGATAGTCATGATTTTCTGCAAATCTGACGGAGTGCATATCTGATTGTGAACAATTACTAAATGAAGGACCAGTTAAGAATGTGAGATATTTTTAAATGATTTTGTTTTATTTAAAAATATAGAAGTGTCACATGCCATAATTAAATAATTAAAATAATTATTTGATTTAGAAGAATTAGTTATTTAATTAAATAAATTATCAAATGTATTTAATTAAGAGGATTTAGGAATTAGTGACATATTAAATCAATATATTTAAGTATATTTATTTAATAATCAAGAGGATATTTATGATAAGGATTAATTAAATAAATGAGACTTTATTTAATTGCAAGAAGACTTTAATCATTAGTGACATTATTAAATAAATAAATAAGATTTATTTACTTAATAATTATGAAGAATGAGAGATTATAAATTATTTAATTAATAGTTGAGTGCAGGTTAGAAACATAATTAAAATGTTATAATCATGTTATGACGAAAGGTGGTAGAATAGTGGTCACGGGTCTAAGTCATTTTTAGGTGTCTACATTATGTGTTTGTTGAAGATATCTATAGTTCAAGTGCCCAAATCTTTCATGCCAAATTTTTCTCATTGAATCAGCATGAGCAACAAAACATGAACCTAATGAAGACTCAAAGCCATCAAATTGATACAAATGGTTTCTCATGATCAACTATCCCTGTAGCAACAACCTTCTTAGGATCTTGCAACTGTCTGACAGTCACATTCTGTGGAGTAAACTCAACTGACTTCCCATCTCCAAAATGACAAATATGATATATGGAAAGTAGATTCGCTGAAATATTAGGAACAAGAAAAATTCCTCAATGCACCCATCTAGCATCTGAATGGAGCTTGTCCCCAAAAATGGAATCTGTGAAGAATTCCCAACTGCAATTTGAGAAGTAGAAGTATGAATAATGTAATCAAGAAGATCACATGAATTGGTCATGTGATGTGAAGCACCTGAATCTAGAATCCAAGTATCTAAAGATGAATGAATGGCCTATGATGAAATATCTTGACCTTTTCCCATATAAGAAGGCTTAGACAATGAATTTTTTTTCTTCTTTATAGCTTCCTCCAAGGTCTCTAATCTCTTAAATCAATGAGTTGCATCATGCCTAGTTTTTCCACAAAATGAACAAGGATCTCCTTTATTTTTCTTGGACTTGTAAGAAGAATATCCAGAGGTAGAAGATGGAGGAGATGGAGTGGACTTTTGATTGTTCTTTGACTTCAGTTTGGAGGGAGTCTCACTACCTAAAGATGATTCTATCTAGGGCTTCTTCTTACTCTTTTCTTTACCCTTGGATGATTGATCCATTAAAGCATGATTATTAGAATTAGGTAGGGCATCCAATTGAATTAACTTGGCCTCCTCCCTAGTAAGACACTCACAAAACAACTCAAATGAAGGAATTTTGTAATCTTTCTCCATGACATCCATAGTTGAATAGAAAGTAGAAGAAAAAAATTGATAAAGGCCTCTCAACTTAGACAAAATCAAGAAGATGCATTCATCACTAGATATATCATGCCCACATCCTTTCCACTGTGACAAAATCAACTTGCATTGTGCAAGAAAATCCTGAATTGAAGGAAATGCATCTAGAGAGAGTGCTTGAAGACCTTGAACTGATTTTTTTTACCATATAATTTTCTAGTTTATCCCAAACATTCTTAGGTGTTTTACACTCCGAAATATGAAACAACAAGTTATCAGATACATTTAATCCAATGATTTCTTTTGTTTCATCCATTTTACATCTATGGACAAATTTTTCATAATCCCTTGTGAATTCAAATTGTTTTGCATCTAGTATTGGCTATAAACCCTTAGATTGTAATAATTGAGTCATTTTTGGCTTCCAAGTATGATAATTGTATGGAGTGATTGATTCAATTTGCCTTAGATCTGCCATGAACATCAAAATAAAAAAGACAATGTGGTGCTTAAATTATGTTTTCCACCCCCCTAGAATGTATTAAAACTCAATTTGCAACCCCCCCAACAAATTACAATGAAGAAATTTTACAATTTGTACAAGTGGCAAGCTCAAATCAATCATTTATAACACAATGATTTTTACAATTTTCAAAAAAAAGAGCTTTCCAAAACTGAGAAAGAAGGTTACAAACAGATTCCTTGTGATTTTCTAAGCAATTGAACAAAAAAAAGTTTTCCAAATTTTGACTTCATATGCAAAAGTTATGTCAATTACAAGTAATCAATGCACTTGTACCTTCAAGCTGAAAAATTGGTAAAAAAATGTCAAAATATAGGAAAATCACCTGCACCACTGCAAAGCTCATCGAACCGGCTTTCTGATGATATCTTGTTTGCAGAAATCTGACACTGTGACCAAAAGTTATGAATTTTTAAAAAATATTGAATTTAGTTTGCAAGAAAATGGGTTTTCTAGCAAAACAAGTTTACTTTTGATTTGATTTCTAAAAAATCTACTCATTGTTTATAGACAATAACAAAAACCCATAAATATTTTGATGCTAAAAATAAAACCCATAAATCATTTTTTGATTAAGCAAGCAAAAGATGAAAATATTTTTTTTAACCTTCAACCAGTAAAAAAATGACATGTGACATGTTTTAGACAATAATTTTCTTCAGATCTGTGTAGGATTTGGAAAATCTTATAGATACCAGTTTAGATTTCAACCCTCACTACAAAACCCATAAATCATTTTTCCTACAAATGAGTGGAAGTAGGATTTTTGAAGCAAAATTGAAGACGACTTCAATAAAAAACGGCTTGAATCAAACCCTTGTTTGCCAAAGTTGCAATTGGTGACCAAATTGAGTGAAAAAAAATTCAAATCTGACTTTCTCGAGCCTCTTAGATGCAATGGGACAGCCTAAAATACTGCCACTATAGCCAAAAGTGTTGCAATCACCAGATCTCACCAAAATACATACATGCAATGTAGGATAAATAAAATTGCAAACCCTTTTTGATTTGCAAGATTATACAAGAAACTCAAATCACAATACAAAACTTGTTGGAAACTCTTTAATGAAAAAAAAGAAGGGGCTTGCCAAATTCAAAGCTTTGATAACATGTTGAAGTGAGCAACCCAATATCTTCAATTTACAACACCAAATAACCTTCACAAGAGATAGAGATAAGCAATAATGGAAGATTTTATTCCACCAAACGAGGATTGCAATATGATACAACGATCAAATATGCTATGCAATAGAATACAATACAATGCTAGAGATGCCTTGCTTATAAAAGCAAGGATGAGAGATACAGTTAGACAAGATCATGATATGTATCTTAATCCTATCACATGAGACAACTAACTCATAACTACCTAGGAAAGTGTAAATTCTAGATAAGACAACTAAGACTTCTAGAAGGAATCTTTTATCCTAAGT
This sequence comes from Sequoiadendron giganteum, assembly GCA_007115665.2. Classification (NCBI taxonomy): domain Eukaryota; kingdom Viridiplantae; phylum Streptophyta; class Pinopsida; order Cupressales; family Cupressaceae; genus Sequoiadendron; species Sequoiadendron giganteum. The sequence continues at coordinate 428,079,604 of CM021101.1, read as the reverse complement.
AAACTTAACATGTGAACTAAGTCCCCTAAGTCCCTAGTAAAAAAAGAACAAGGTACAAGACTTATTCACATCATCAAAGGAGACCTTGCGGGTCCTTCTTCCTTAGCCCTTGTTGTGGGAGGGTCAAAAGATCCTCCCCTTAACATTCCACCACTGCAGGCTCATCCTCCTTCCCCCTATGGTAATCTAGAGTGGGAATCAAATGACCTTTTGGTCGATTAGTGTTAAGAGGAGGCATCTTTTTTATCTTTAGATTAGATGAGTGTATGTGTTGTGATGTGTTTCCCCCGTAATCGTGCTATGTGTGCTTGGATGACCCTCATCACCCCTGTTGGTGCTTGGATATAGGTGTGGTGTTTGTGTTGTAAACCTTCTTCTATTTATAGCATCATTCTTCCATGTTTGTGATTGACTTTCGACAAATTGGGGATGTGCAAAGCATTGGGGGCATTTAGGCTTCCCTTCCATGTTGACCCAATTTTTTAATTTTTACTTTGTCTTCTCGTGCATTCTTCACATGGCCCGTTGTAATAGGGAGTTGATGATAGTTCATTTATATACTATTATTATACATATATATATATTTATGAGTATTTCTGACCCTAAAATATCAAGCTAGCCTTGTGCCCTTTGTTCATGTTCTCTTTTTTATTTTTCCTTTATCTTTCTCTCTTCTTTGCTTGATTTGTCCCTCTCATGTGTGACAACTCCATCCCTACATCACTTTGATCTTTAGAAAATGCATTTGTTGTCAATGAATCTTTTCTCAAGAATCTTCACACTTCTTTGTAAGTATTGCATTCTCAACTTGAAACCCTAACGAAACATGTTTCCTTCACCAAAAGTTCGTAAAGAAAGAACTTGAGAACCTTCCTCCAAAGTGGGAAAAAATTTGATCTTCCCCTCACGTGGGGGGCATATTTTTCCTTTCAAATTCCTTAATGAATTAAACATCTTTGAGAAGGATTCCTTGATGATTAATTGATTCAAGAAAGAGAACACTAGCTTTCGAATAGCGCATTCCTTGAGTGAACCCCTTGCTATTTTGAAGGGTTCCTGAGGGACCCCCTTTGAATGTTTTTATCTCAAATGAATTTTATGATGTATAGCTTGGGGGATGCCCGACTAGACCTATTCTATATCTTTGCATCTAGCTTAGGGGTAGCCTGACTAGACCTATTCCATATCTTTGTGTCTAGCTTGGGGGCAGCTTGACTAGGCCTCGCTTTTCAAACAGTGCATCCCTCGAGTGGACCCCTCCTCCTTTTGAAGGGTTCCCGAGGGACCCCTTTGAAATACTTCCGACTTGTTGATGGTCTGCATGACTATCGACTTACTTTCCTACGTGGCTGCTTTCTGACATGTTTTATCTATGGGTAAACATGTTGCTTCATGGGTGCACCCACAAAACCTCCTTTTGACTCTGTGGAGTCTTCTTTCCTGTGTCTCCTTCATGCGGGATATCTTGGGATACACCTTCCTTACAGGTTTGTGGGCCTATGAAGTGCTTACTTCTTGGGGCTTCCTTCATGTGAGAGATCTTGGGGTTGCCTCCTTGCAGGTCCATGGGGCTATAAGACACTTTGTTTCTTCAACTTCATAGTTTTGTGGAGCTTTGAAGTCCTTTTTTTTGTCCTACACTCTTGGGTTTTCCAGATCACGGTTTACTTCCTCGATGGTTCAGGTATACATTTCTAACTCTACTACTTCTTTGATCTACTTTACTGAAGCACTCATCAATATTCGTGCTCGCTAAAGTGGGGGGAAAATGTATAGAATTGAATTTGCACCCCTTACACGAATTCCCCTTTTACATATCCTCACCTGAGAAAACCAAATCCGAAGGTGAAATTCCACATAAGCCCACTGCCTTTGTTCCACTTGGTGCCCATTTTGTGTGTTGATAGAGGAATAACTGTCGAGGATGGCCATGTGACACGTAGACATCCACATGGCACACTTACATCCCTAGAAGATTCTGACATTTGAATCCTACAGAGGCATTACACTTCCCATTTGAGGATGATTTGTAACACCCTCTTCAACCAATCGACCTGAATATGGCCATTTTTCTTCATCTCTACTTCAAATTCACTCTTCATTCATTCATTCTAAGCTCTATGGACTCTAAGCATTCAATTCAAGATCTAGGCATTCAATCCATTACTCTCAAACAACACTTTCCACTCTATAGCACCAATATCAACACTCTGTCAACTTTGTAGAGCACATGTGGAACAAAAAAACCATTGCAACAGAGGCTTGAGTCCTCTCATTTTCTCCCCCATTGGCTAGTGAGCTCTTGGTGGAGGTGGTAATCTTTCTACTCCTCTCCTTTACGATTTGGTTGAGTAGCATAACATTATTTTGTACTGCTTTTGTGTTCTTTTCTTTACTTCTTTCTTTATCATACTTTTCTCCATTATCATCATCTTGGATTTCCATGGAGGTGGGAACACCAAAATGGGGGTCTGGCTGAGGCAGAACCCTATATAGCCCCCCAACAATTTTGCTCTCTCTTATGTGTAGGTGGAAGCATTCTTGGAGCTAGTTGGTGAATGAGTACCTTTGTGAGACCATTCTTGCCATCCTCACTCTTGCATATTTAATTTATCATATTCATGTGTATATTATTTACTTCATAGTGTTATTTTGGCCCTTTGAAAGTAGTTAGCTAGGTTGTCAGTCTATTTTCATGTGTTCAAACTTATCTCATTTTTTCCTCTGGTTGTATAGACACCAACGCACCTAAGAGATGCCAGTGTGCTGTATTATCATCCCAGAGCATCGCTTTCATCCTCGGGTAGAGAGTTCCCTGAGACATAGTGTTGACCACAAAAACTGACTCACCTATCCCCATTTCAAGTCTCGGGTTTGTAGAGTGATCAAAGGACCTTATAGTCCTCATCATTCTCGTCCTACATTTCCTAACACTCCCTTAAGTTGAGTTAATTTAGGGCAGCCTTCTACTCTCGGCCCTCTATGGCCTGGGGCCTTGACGTGGTTAGTCCTCCTCTCTTACAAGTCCAAATTAGAAATCTTATATAACAAGAAATGGTTGCTCTCCTTGTAATAAGTGTTCTTGGGTGACACTTGAAAAAGGGGGCTAAAAATTAGGTGTGTGATCATTTTATGTCCCAAATGACTATAGGGAAATAATTAAAGTTTGGAGATGGTGTGTGAACAACCTTCCCAAAACCCCATGGAACATTGGTAGGATTTTCATATGTTAGAATGTAAAGAAGATAAGGTTGGTAGTTTCCCCCAGGGTTGGAAAGGTAGTGAGCAATTTTACTGGAATAGAATGAAAAGTATTCTAAAACTTTTTGATCCATTGGAAGGAAAAAAGAAAGATAGTTAAATCATTTGGTATACATGGTGTAACAATCAAAATGACAAAAGGAGGGTGTATTGTAGATTGGATAGGTTTTATGTGCATGAGGACACCTTCTAATTTGAAAGTAGAAAATAGGCTAATTGTGTTCAAGTTGAACCATTTACCCTCTCTAACCATTACCCAATTGAAGCAAATGTGTTCATCAAATTTTGTGGGGTTGAGGCAAAAGGTAGGTCCGAGTGCCTTTTCAAGTTTAATACTTCTTTGTTGGACCTCCAAGATTACATGGATGGTGTAAGAACTCTAAGGTCAATTAACAAGTCTCTTTTCTCTAATCCTTCAACCATTGGCTCATGGAATAGTCTTACCTCTAGTTTGAAAGTGTAGACACTGAAAAATGTCTTGATCTACGAACATCATTTTTCTTGGTCTTCTTCTCTACATAATTAAATAATTTTAATTATTTAATTATCTTTGATCATGTTCCTCTATTAATAAAATAATTTTAATTTAAGTATTTAATTAATTCACCTTCTAACCTTTATTCTACTATGATCAATTAAAAAAATTTAATTGCGTCGCTAATCTCTTTTTCTTCAATAATTAAATAAATTATTATTTATTTAATTATTTACCTTTCACTATTAGTCTATAGTCAAATAATAATTATTAATTGTTTGTATATTCATTAATCTTCTAATTCTTCTATAGTCAAATAAATTTTAAACTATTTGACTATCTTTTGACATTTTCCCCCCATTAAATAATTAATCCAATTTAATTATTTAATTCCATTTCTATATTTCCTCTTGTTTAATTAAAATGTTTACATAAATCATTCTAATTAAATGCCCACTTTCTTTTTCCTCAAATAAATAATTTAAATAAATTATTTATGCCTCCACTTGGTCAAAAATTCCTTCTCATGAATGACATGATTTAAATTTTTAATTTTTCCACTATCTCCCTCCACTATCTCATTTTCGAATCTCAACCATCGATTGACTCTGGTCTCTTCTCAATCTTAATCCTTCATTTCATAACCTCCACTTTTATGTGTTGCATGTCTTCTCAATCGTCGATCTTGGAATCTTTCTAGAAAATTGATCTCATTTGTCCATTCGAATGGTTGTCTATAAAAGAACCCTTCCTCCTTTTTCAATTTAACAACCACTTATCTCTGACTTTCATGCTTATTTTTTATAGGTATTTGCACACATTTCACGATCTAAGGGAAAACTTGCAAAGACAGCTTGAGGAGAGACAAGAGAAGTGATTCAATTTCAATATGGGGAGTGCATTATTTGTTTGCTTTGGTTTTACTCCTTTATTTTGATTGTTTTCTCTTGTTTGGATTGGATTTCTAGCTTAGATAGTGTTGTGGTTGTCACTAGATCTATGTTGGTAGAAATTTCCCATCTTACATTGGTGAAACTGATGTGAATCGTATATATTTTTTTAATGGAAAAACCCATGTTTTCTTTTTCTTTTTGTTGTGCAATGCAATTGAGGTGCGCAATGATGGAACTATAGAGGAATGATGCAACTGAAAGATACTACGATGAAACTATTAGACGAGAATCTGAGTTTGAAATAGAAATGCATCCATGATGCACAATGACACATTTGAAGGTGGGAGATTTGAATTTGAAATCATGACGCAACTGATATAGAAAAATGCATTATAGTGACACAAGTGATAGCCTAAACGACACAATCGCCTGTTGGGTATAAATATTTCTATTTTGAGTTTTCTTCAAATTTTTACTTTTAGGTTTTCATTAGAATAGGGTTTTTGGTGTCCTAGTCATCTCTTTTAGCATGTGGCATTGGATTTAAGGAGCTCTTGAAATAGTTTCTTTAGAAGCAAAAATCAAACTCTTCATCATTTACTTTAAGGATAATCAAAATTTTTTTGCTTGCTTACAATAACCACAAATTGCATCAAATTCATAAGGTTAAAATGAACATGCATTTTTCATTCATAAGGGTTTAAAATGAACAGCAAAATTCATATCTTCACTCATGAGTTTTAAAATGAGCATGCATCACACGTCATTAGATTAAAAAGTACCCAGGTATTTGTTTCATCATAAGCAAGGTTAAAATTAACAAGTGTTTGTCATCTCTTGTGGTTTGCATTGTGTCATTGGATGTGTATGATCTTCTCTCGTGTCACTTGGTGATCTTGAGAATCAAAATCATTCCTTTGGTATTTTATACAATCACCAACATATTTCAATTTGAAATTAAAATGAACCCCATGCAAGTGTGAGGAGAAGGTGTTGTGTATGCTCTCTCCTTATGCTTCATGCAATCTAGGAGATAAAAAACAATGTACTTCCTTTCTTTTGTTTACCCTTAGAGGGAATGCATTGAAAGAGGGAATGAACCAAGCAACACTGTTTCAATCCACTATATAAATTGTCATGACCATTATGAAAGTCTTGGTTCACCCGGTGAGGATGTCCTATGCAAACAAGTGCCACCCCTATTTTCTGTGTGACACATCAAAATACTTTCTTAGGAAGGGACTGGGAGGCCTCTTATTTGATCTAATCTTGCCTCACACATAAGAACCTGTATTTCCCCTAAACACAATAAGAACCCTTTTTAGTGGCCAAAAACCCATTCACTTGTTGGTGCAGGAACGGTCGTTTTGAAGCCACCCTACATTCCATCATTTATTGTAGAGATAGGGAATCCCTCAAGTTTGTTGGACCTTAGGGGGCAAGAGATCTTGGTGAGCCTATGCCATGTAAGGGGGAGCCACTACCACTAAGGTCTCTAGTTTTCTACTATGTTTAGGTGGTTGGAGAAATCCGAGTAGAGACTCAACAAGTGGTATCTTTTCCTAGCCTAGGTTGTGTATTTTCTATGATTTTATTTACTTACATTGGAATCAAACATTTTCACACTCAATGCCACACCAAAAAAAGTGTTTGTGACTATTTTTTGTGTGTTCCAAACTTCATCTCATAAAATATCATCAAAACCAGTCAAAATCCCATTCAAAAACTAGGTCAAAACCATAAAATTGCAAAATCAACATTATGTGAATCGTAACTAATTAGAATAGGGCCACAACCACAATTTTGTGCCACATCTATTACCATAAAATTTCAACTAAATTTTTTAACCACAACTACTTAATACAGTGTCGTAACTATTAAACCGAAGTGAAAATGTTCATCAGAAACCCGCAACTGAAATGATGCATCTAAAAAAAATAGTGCCACAATTAATTGATTACCAAAAATTCATAAAATACTTGTCCAAAATAGAATCAATTCATCATAATAGTGATTTTTACTTCTAGACCAGAGACTTTCAGAGATTTACCAATCCATTCCAACACTTCCATTTAGGATTACATTGCATTCTAGGTTTCTTTCCTCATCCTTTTTCCTTGCATAAATTAATCCTAGACCTTAGGTTGCACATACTTTCATATTTCAAACATAGGAAGATTACTAAGCCTTTGAATAGTCCATGGTTGCTTACCCAGCTTGTCATTGACCTTTATCTTTCATTTTACCAACCTTTGTTATTGTCATCTTATTCAATACTTGAGTCTCAAACTTGTGTCCTAGTTTAGAGTCACCTTGTCAAAAACATTACCTTGGTCATCACAAAGGTCAATGATATTTGGGTTAGCTATCTTGGACCTACAAAAACTTGGTTTCCATCCTCTTTCTTAAATCTTAAGGTTCATATACTTAGTAGCATCTTGCAAATCTCATTTAGCTTCACACCATACCATTTTACCATAGCATCACTATTATCTTATCACTCCTTAATCTTAGATTTTTCACTTTGCATCCTTATATTCCCAAAAAAACAAAACATGGATTAATTTCATCTTAACCTTAGTTGCAACATTACCTTTGATCATTAACATAGCATCATCTAGTATCCACATCATTATCCTTGATCATTAATTTATCCAACTTTTGGTATCCTTTGCATCCATTAGTTTCATTTAGCTTCATCCTTTGGTCATCATTATCCTTTCATGATAACCTTGAATCCTTATGCCCAAAAAATCCCAAAAATATAGTTTAGCTCTGTATCACCTTACATTACCTCTCAACTTGCAAGTCTTACATGGTTGAACCAAGGTCATGAACTAAAAGAAATGACATGGATTCCTCGAATGACCTCTTTTATAGTCCACATCATGACACCAACTTTGGATCAAACTCAAATCAATCTACTCCACGAAGAGAAACACCACAAAGAGACCGAATCAACACATTGGATAATCTAAGTCTAGATGAATTCAACAAGAAAATGACTCCTAAAGAAATTGAATGAGCTTACCAAGATCCAAGGATTTTATGCATGGTTGATGAGATCATTAGTGCCAATCCTAATAGATTATTCTATGCACTAGCCAAAAAGGGTGATAAACTCCCTCAAGGCTCTGATGTCTCCACAATTATGGAAGGAGATACTCAAAATCTATTTGCATCATGGATTCCATATTCACAAAAAAAATCAACTATACCACTTGGTACAACAACACACATGACCACAACTACCACACATATCCCTAATATCCCCACACTTGGAAACAAGGTGAACTATGTAACAACACAAGGTCAAAATTTTACATTTGGTAGCACATCAAATTCCATGGGTAAGACCTTCACAAATCCTCTTTTTCAAAATACAAACTTAGGTCCCACACCTTTAGTTCAAAATATGAACCAAGGTCCCATTCCAACACTTGAAAAAATGAATCAAGGTCCCTCATTCCAATTCCAAAGCACACCCTCATCAAATCAAAATAAACCAAATAAATCTAGGAGAATTCACATTGTCCCACAAAAAATACCAAATCAAAACACCAACTAAGGACCTACTTCTACATTGCAAGGAACTACATTCTCAAACACCAATCAAGGACCCACCTCACCATTCTCAAATACCAATCAAGAACCTACATTTTCAAATACCCATCAAGGACTCATACTATCTTTTTAAAACATGAATCAAGGACCAACCCTTCAAATTCAAGGAAAAAATAAAGGGTTCACACCACAATTTCAAAATGCCATACCAAATATAAGCATGAACTTTGGGACCAATATAAATGCCAATTTCCCTCCAACTCAAACCAACACAAATGCCACATTTACACATTAATATCAACAAGGTAACCAAGGTATCATACCACAAAATACCAATCCCAATCCAAATCCCACATATGACCTCAACACCAACATCATAACACTGAATCAAACCAACACAACACCATCTCTTGTGGATACCTTACTGAAAAAAATACAAGCCATCCAACAATAAATGACAAACATGAAATTGGGGACCAACAAGTAAACCTATTCCATAGAGGAATTGTGCCCTCATCCATTTGATAGAAATCTATATATGCCACCCTTTCCCCCTCACTTCACAACACCAAGTTTACCCAAATAAAAAGGGAAAGGAGATCCAATAGAACACATACGATAATTTAATACATCATGTATGGAAATCACATATGATCCTACTTACTTGATGAAATTATTCCCATGAAGTCCCACAAGACCAGCCCTAGATTGGTTTGCACATCTTCCTCCATGGATTAGAACATGGGGGGAACTAGCTAATAAATTCATTAATCACTTTTCCTTTAATATTGAAAGTGACCTGACCCTCACAAAATTATGTACAACCAAACAAGAATTATTGGAGTCACTTACCTCATTTTACTAAACATGGAAAAGTCTAGCTAGAAATTTCCCTTGTCACATTCCTAAGAAACAACTAGTCACCATGTTTGTGGAAAACCTTAACAGAGAAATGATGAGTGGTCTCCAAATCCAATGTTGCACAACTTTTGATAAATTCCTTGAGAAATTTTTCCTTATTTAAAAAAGTTCTTGTTGCAAAAGGACTAGTCAAAGTACACAAAGAGACTCCAAGGTCCAATAATGACAAGAAAATAGTGGTCCCAAAATAAGAATGTCAGTAATTATGGAGTTGTCAATCCTAAAGTGATAAACAAAGGTCCTACTATTCTCCTTGAAGGTCCTTCCACATAAAAAAATTCAAATACCCAAACACAAGGTCAAAGTCAAACATTGAACACAGTCCAAAACAACCAACAATGTAGAGGTCCTCCCCCCACCAAGAGAACATACACCCAATTGGGTGAACCCACTGAATCAGTCCTAAAGACACTCTTGCAATCCAATTTCATCCAACTAATAGACATAAAAAACTATGAACCCTCATTGATCAAACCCAATTAGTGGAATGAAGATGAATATTGTGAATATCACCGTAAAAAAGAACATAAAACATCTAGATTTTGGACACTCAAATTTTTATTCAAGACCTCATTGACCAGGGAATCATTTCAATAGACAATTCAAAAGGCAAGAAAATTTTTGATCATACCATATTTAAAATTCCCTTTCAAGATCATGACAAAGGAAAAGCCTCTGGTTCAGGGAATAACAATAGTTCCAATTATACCAATGTCAAACATGATTATATCACTATTATCCTTAATGTAAGACCCTTTGATGATCATGTTGCCACCATTACCATAAATAAGAAAAGTTCAGAGTGTGCTATCACCACTCACAAAACCAAGATAACTCTTCCAAGACCTCCTTCCAATCCACAACCAAAAATATAGTACAATCTCCTAGACTAGTTAGGGAAGACTCCCACATAAATATCCATTCTTAAACTCCTTCGCATATCCCCTCAACACAAAGATATCCTTGCTAAAGCCTTAGAAGAAGAATCCATCCCCACCAATCTATATGTCAATGAATTTAAGGCCATGGTTAGATAAACAACTATGCCACATCATGTCACCTTTCCTGAACAAGACTTTTCTGCACAAAAGACAAATCATAACGATGCCCTACACCTTGAAGTCTACGTTAATAAACATAAGATTAGACGAGTCTTGGTATATGGAGGAGAAGGTATGAAAATTTTCTCCCTAAAATTGGTAAAATCATTGGGATACTTTGATAATTGCATAGATCAAAAGTTAAGAAAATTGTTATCAAGGCTTATGATGACACTGAACGCTTGTCTAAAGGAGTTATTTCACTTCCTGTAAGAGTTGGTTTGTCTATACATAACACAACAATCTATGTCTTGGATATGGATTTACAATACAACCTTCACATTGGCTGCCCTTGGATTCATGCTATGAGGGCTATACTATCCACATATCATCAATGCCTCAATTTTTTGTATAATGGCACCGAAGTTACTATTCTTGGTAACATGATCCCTTTCAGTATTGCACAAACCTTAAAGGAACTATTGAGTGAAAAGTGCCTATAAATTGAGAGGCCTCATATCCCACCTCATCCCATTACATTGATCCATATGGCTTCGTCAAATTATCCACTCCATTCACCCCACTGTCCAAACCTAAAATCCCGATTCAAGATAAAGGATGTGGAGAATACAATATGAAAAGTCTCTTTTGCATTGGAAATCTACCTAAATCACAAAAGTATTATGGAAAACTACATCCCATACAACCCAAATTCATCATCCACAATCCCCCTACTACCTTCAATAAATTGGGGGAGTTAGCTAAAGAATCTTTGGATGACCACATTTACACATGGTTGTATAAAGAAGAGGAGGACATAGAACCAAAGCAACTACTAGTTGAATAGTATCCAAAAGGGTTCCTATTAATAAAGCAACAAGGATATGATGGACACAATGGCCTTGGTATAAACAAATAAGAAATATTGGAACCCTTACAACCTCCTAAATTACTAAAATATCATGGTTAAGGTTTGTACCAGTAAAAGTGACTATTCGGGGTACTGGGTTACTCTCGAGTGAGACTGTTAATGTTTCAAATGAGATAGAGATATCTGAGGACTATTATACCAACTTTGACTCCAATGAGTGGGAATGGGATTTGGAATCCAATAGATCCATAAGTAATTATAATCTTGAGGAAAAATTTAGAGAGCTTGTTGATCCTATCTTTGAGGAAAGATTTAGCCGCATGTTTAAATTGGTCCCCCATCGAGTCCCGACCCAAAATTCCCCTTGAAAAGGGAAGCTTGGATTAAAAAATCCTAGAAAACCAATGCTTCTACCATTTGGGAACCTAATGAATCTACCTCTATCTTTACTCTATCTACCTACACCATGAGCCTTGACAATATTGATGATGGCTTGCCCCTTGTTTACCCGCAATCAATAGATTAGGATCAACATGAACCACCAAGTTTAGACACATTCAAGAATCATGAAGTAATTAATGAGTTCATGGGACTTCATGAAGGAATATCAAGTGGGGATCATAAAGTTGGATTTTTCATAGAACTCAATAGTGCACCATACTTTAGTGAGTTTGTCCTTTCCTCTAGTTTCAAAATTGAAAATGAAAATAATTAAAATAATAGTTCTTCAGGTGAAAATCAAAAGGCACCTATTGATTGTGAAAAAGTAAAAATAAATGAAGTATCTGAAGGTGAAACCTCTCTGAGGTGCCTGAGGATGGAGGACTAGACAGTCTCCCTATAGACTGATAAATATCACCATTACTTATAGAAGAAATAAAAGAAGTGAACATTGGGATACATGACAACTCTAGAATCATACAACTGGTAGCATCTTTAACCTCCAAGGAAAAGCTTGAGTTTACAACATTCTTTTTAGAAAGAAAAGCTAATTTTTCATGTTCATATGCGTGTATTCCTGTATTGGACCCCAAGATTGTTTTACATCACCTACCACTATTGCCAAATGCTAACCATATAAATAGAAGCTAAGGAAAATGCACCCATAGATTACACTCCTAGTCAAGGTGGAACTATAGAAACTCTTGGATGTTAGATTCAAACACTCTATTGACTATGTTGATTGGATATCTAATCTTGTTCCTGTCACAAAATGGAATGGGAAAATTAGAGTATGCATGGATTTTAGATAACTTAACAAGGCTTGTCCTAAAGATGATCTCCCCTTGCTAAATATTGATATCATAGTTGACCTCACTGCCGGATATGATATGCTATCACTTATGGATGGATTCTTGGGCTACAATCAGATATGAATTTCTTCTAAAGACCACCCAAAGATAGCCCTCACATGCACTTGAGGAAATTTTTGTTGGAATTTTATGCCATTTGGACTTTAAAATGCTAGAGCTACATATCAAGGAGCCATGACTACCATTTTTCATGATTATATGCACATACTTATGGAGGATTATTTTGATGATATTCTCTCAAAATATCTAGAACTAAGTGGTCACCTAATAGTCCTAGATAAGATTTTAACATGACTTGAAAAGTACAAACTCAGGTTAAATATAAAGAAATATGTTTTTGGGATCCAATCAGGAAATTTTTTAGGATACATTGTCTCACGTAGAGGAATAGAGGTTAATCTCACAAAAGTAAAAGCTATCTTGGACATGCCACTGCCAACTAACATCAATTAGCTAAGGAATTTACAAGGAATACTATAATCAATCTGTAGGTTCATCGCCTAGCTAGCAGAAAAGATTCACCCTTTTCAACACCTGTTACAAAAATAAATTCCCTTCAATTGGATAGAGAAATATTAAGAAGAATTTTATCAAATCAAGAATTATCTATTGACTCCACCAGTTCTTATGCCTTTGATTGATGGAATACACTTGATATTATATGTAACAACTAGTACATCAGCACTAGGGGCATTATTAGGATAAAATGATATTGATGGAATAGATAACATAGTTGAGTATGAAGTGTTACTGACAGGACTCTGAATGGCAATAAAATGGAAAATAAAGGATCTTCAAGTTTATGGTGATTCCTAGTTAGTGTTCAAGAAATTTAATGATGATTATAATACCAAGGATGAGAATTCGATGCCCTACAAGCACATGGTTGATAGTTTTAGACTATATTTTGAAGCTATTACCTTTGAGCAGATACTGAGAGTCCAAAACAAGGCAACAGACACAATAGCAACAATTGTATCTCTCTTGTACATTCCTAACAATGCATCATTATATGAGTTCTTGGTAGAATAATTTTTGGTCCCTGAATTCAATGTCCTTGAAATGAAACTTGTGTGTGAACTTGTTGGTCTAGAATCTCCCTGGTACAAAGATATTTATAATTATTTGTATGACCAAACTCTCCCTCTTGACTTATCTTCCAACCAATGCAAAACCTTTATCCAAAAAGCCTCTAAGTATGCCATCATCGGAGATACCCTTTACCTCTATAGCCTATATAACACCCTCCTCCAATGTATCAACTCAAAAGAAGCACAAGCAACCTTACAAGAGGTTCATAACAGTATATGTGGAGCTAATTTTTATAGTCCTACCTTAGCTAAAAATCTTATGAGGATGGGATATTATTGGCCTATGATGGACCATGATGCCTATCACTTTACAAAGATATGTCACCAGTGTCAAGTTTGTGGAGATCTAATACATGCACCAGCTCAGGAGTTGTAGCCACTCACATCACCATGGCCATTATCTCAATGGGGACTCAACATCATAAGAAAGATTCATCCCACTTCTAAAAATGGACATATGTTTATCCTTGTTGCTACAAAATAATTTACCAAGTGGATCGAAGCTATCCCGATGACCTACATTACTGGAAAGTAGATATCCAAATTCATCCTGAATTGCATTATATGTTGCCACTATATCCTAAAGTACATCATTATAGACAATGGTCACCCTTTTAAGAATCAAGATGTTTGTGAAATTTGTGAAAAAGTTTATATCCAACACCATTTCGTTACCCCATATTACCCCTAGGGTGATGGTCAAGATGAGGCATCTAATAAGACTATCCTTAAAATCTTAAAGAAGATTGTTGATGATGCTGGTCATGACTAGCACCTCCAAATCAATCCTACTTTATGGGCGTATCATACCAATTTTCATACCCCTATAGGATCCACTCCATATTCCCTTATCTTCGAATCTAAGGCCATACTTCCTATCAAGGTCGAGTTACCATCCCTAAGAATATCTACGCAAGGATTGATTAATCAAGAAGAATATTGTATATCCTGTCTACATGAGCTAGAGTTACTAGATGAAAAGAGACTAAATGCCTTGATGCATTTGCAAGAATATTAGAACTACCTTTGATACAGCTACAATAATAAGTTCTAACCTAGAACCTTTGACATTGGTGACTTAGTCCTAAAAGAAAATTTGAAGAATCAGATAGATCAAGAAAAGCCCAAAAGTTTGAACCTATTTGGTTGGACACTTATATCATCACAAAAAAATATGGATCTGATGCTTATCAAATTTCTACTCCTGAAGGTGAACCATTTTTTGAACCCATCAACATCATGCACCTTCGCAAGTACTACACTTGATTACTAGAGTATCCCTTCAAAAAGTCAAAAAATACAAAAAAATACAAAAAATAGAATAATTGTCACCTTGATGAAAGCCTGGCAAGCAGGTGTCTTGGTGACAACGAAAAAATCAAAAAAATAGTAAAGATAAATAATTCATCCAAAAGTGAAAGCCACTTCAGTGGCACTTTGGATAAGTACCATGGTGAAAACCTAGCAAATAGGTGCCATGTGTAGTTAGTTTATGCTCCTTTGTCTACTATCACTCTACCTGGTCTTCCATCCCTCACCCATTTTCCCATATCATCCATAATAAAGCTTCATCATCCTTTCCATGGCCTGAGAACCACCAACATCTAGTATCCTTTGTCTTTATGATCATCCTTTTCATTTTCCCGCTAACTTCTCAAAATAAATAAATAAACCACCGACATTTACTATACCTGACTGGGGGAATTCCATGACTTATGTCTTCATGGGATCCTACACATGGTATCAACCTTTTTAAAACATAAAAAATAAACATAAAATCATCAAAAAAAATCATAAAACAACAAAAATCCAAAAAAATCACAAAACATCAAAAACTCCAAAAATAGAGTCAGAGTCCAAGTATAAGTTAGTATGTGTTAGTATGTTTGAACTACATTGTATTTGCACATTTTTTATGTAGGCAAGGCCCTCACTTGATGGGACCCCAAGACATTAGGTATGTCCTTAGGATTTTGTTGCATCATAGTAATTTTGGTTGGTGTCATGTCTAACTACAAGGTCTATGCATGTATAACGTAGGCAAGTCCATCAATAAATGATCCCTCAAGGCCCTAGGTCGATCCTTTAGTATGTGTAAGTATGTTTGAACTATGTTGTCTGTGCACATTTTTTATGTAGGAAAGGCCCTCACTTGATGGGACCCCGAGACATTAGGTTTGTCCTTAGGATTTTGTTGCGTCATAGTAATTTTGGTTAGTGTCATGTCTAACTACAAGGTCTCTGCATGTATAATGTGGGAAAGTCCATCAATAAATGAGCCCTCAAGGCCCTAGGTTGATCCTTTAGGGTTTTTCAAGTCTAGTTCTATTGTTTATCCATAGGAAATCATCATTCAAGCAAAATCATGAATCAACAGACAAACATATCCAACAAATCTTTAATCTTCCATCAATCTTCAAATCAATCAATTGCCTTATCATCAATCACTATTGGGTCATTGGTCTTATATCAGAATGGGGAATTATGTTATTTGTCTCATTCAGTCTTATCACTTGTCTTCTATCAGGATGCGTCCTTCCTGATCTTAGACATTGTCTTCTATCAATCTTGTCATTCAGCTTAAGAAAGATATGTCTCTCTTACAACTAGGTGCTTATCAAAATGGTCAATTGGTCAAATTTATCAAATGTATTCCTTTCCTTAAACAAGATATTTCCTTCCTAGAATTAGGCATCATCAATCAATCAAATCAATCACACTTTATCAAATCAATTCATGTTTTTCACTTGGTCATCCAATCTTGCCATCTTGTTCAATTAACCTTGCCTTATTCAGGATGTGTCTTTCTTGAAACTAGACATACTCAATGAAATAAATTAATCGGCCTTTGTCAGCCTAGAAATCAACCTTGGTCAAGCAATCAATCAATTGGTCATCTCGGTCATCTTGGTCAAGCTAATCAACCTAATCAATCAATCTTATCAATACTATTGATAAACATTATCTCTCTAGAAAACACTTTGTTGGTCTGAGCTTGTCTTATATTTTTGATTGGTTTTTGGTCATTTTATTGGGTAAGTGCACCAATCTGTGACACAATTTTGGCTCTTAAGATGCCACTATTTTTCTAAGATCAGTAAAATCTGATTTGCACGAGAAAATGAAGATAGTTATGCTCAAAATTTCAAGATGCAACAAGAACAAAAGTTGAAGTGTTTCGAGTCTAGTTTCTAAGCTACTATTTTTTTTGAAATTAATGAAGATTAAGGGTCTCAAAAAGGGGGGAGGGGCAAAATAGGTCCTGTTTTTATCCAAAAAAAATAGCATAGCGCCTGAGGGCTCCCCCATTTTTGATTAATTTTATTTTAGAATTTCAAAAGTCCCAATAGTGAGAAATTAGCTAACACCATGTAGTTTATCCTCATTCTTTTGGATAATTTTTTTAATGAATATATAATATTTTATGAATTTTCAAAGTGGACACATCCTGAAAAGTTGAAATTTGAGCGTGCCCCCCCCTAAATGTTTTGAAAAGTAATAGAAAATTAATTTTTTTTTTCAGCATGTGTAGAATGGAGTCTAGTTTCAAAAAATGTAATTTGTTTCATGTTTCGATGAATGAGTAAAAATATATCCTAAAACTAGCACATGTTGGTTTTTGACAAAAAAACAAAGGCATTTACAAAAGGAGTCATGGATCAAAACCTTAAATAAATCAAAATGAAAAAATAATTATATATTTAGATAGCTAAGAGAGAGGTTAAATCTATCATGTTTTTATTTATATAGTTGCATTGAAAGACATGCAAATGAGATGGGGCACACAGACGAAAATATGAGGAAATTTGGCAAATCCTATCAATTAACATGTCCAAATTAGGTCATTTAGCGAGCGCTAAATTTTTCATGCGCCAAATGTGACGTGTCATTTGGCGCTCGCCAAATTACCTGCTTTGCACAAAACTTGAATTTCCCCTCTCTTTGGTCGACAACTTTGATAATGCTTAGAGTGCATAGTTTATGATCGTAGATGGATAGTTGAGGTTTTACCTTTCATACGCTCTCTAAATCATTATCCTAATTGGATAACTCTTTATCCCTCTGAAGTCTCTCTCTTAGGTCTCACTCCCTCCCACACAACCTAGACTACTCTCTTAGTCCAATCCCCTCTCTCAAGTTTCTTTCCCTCCCACATAGGTACCTAAATAAATATATCTCACTCCAAACCCCTTTCTCACTCTCCCTCTCTCTCTCCCTCTCTTAGGTTGTTATCTTTATCTCTCTATCTCTCTCTCTCAAGTCTCTCCCTCCTACCCCCTCTCCCTCTCTTAGGTATTTCACTCCCTTTATCTCCCTCCCATTCCCTCTCTCTCACTCACTCACTCTCTCTCTCCCTCTCTCTCACTCTCTCAGGTATCTCCATCCCCCCTCTCTCTCCCACTCCCTCTCTCTCACTCCATCTATCTCTCCCACTCTCTCCCATTATGCCTCTCCCTCCCACCCCCTCTCCCTCTCTCTCAATTATCTTCATCCTACCCCCTCTCCCTCTCTCTTTGTCAAGTCTCCCCCTCCTACCCCTCTTCCTCTCATAGTCACTCCCTCCTTCTCTCTTTCACTCCCTCCCTATCTCACTTCCTCTATCTCACTCCCTCTACCTCTCCATATCTCTCAAGTATCTCCCTCCCACCACCTCTACCTCCCTCTCTCTCTCACACCCTCTATCTCTCTCCCACTCCCTCTCTCTCAGGTCTCTCACTCTCTCAAGTCTCTCCCTCCCACTCCCTCTCCCTCACTCTCTCTCTCAAGTCTCTCCCTTCTACCCCCTCTTCCTCTATCAGGTCTCTCTTTGTCTCTCTCACTCACTCACTCTATCTCTCTCCCACATCTTCTCTCTCTCTCTCACTCCCTCTATCTCTCTCCCTCTCTCTGGGGTATCTCCCTCCCACCCCCTACCACTCTCTCTCTCTCCCTCTCTCTTAGGTATCTCCCCCCACCCCCCCTCTCTCTCCATCTCTCTCTCACTCCCTCCATCTCTCTCCAATCCCTCTATCCTGAGTACTCCCTCTCCCCTGAGTAGTCTCTCTCCCTCCCACCCCCTCTCCATCTCTCAAGTCTCTCTCTCTCACTCCTTGTATCTCTCCCATCCCTCTATCCCCAACTCCCTCCCTCTCCTACTCTCTTAGGTCTCTCCTTCCCACCCCCTCTCTCCCACTTTGTCTCCTTGCCACCATCTCTCTTAGGTTTCTCCCTCCCCCCT
>CM021101.1:428007849-428058780 GCA_007115665.2 Sequoiadendron giganteum | reverse complement strand
GGGTTTAATGGTTGAGGGTTGAGGTTTGAGGGATTAATAGGGTATAGGGGTTGATGGATTATGGTTTAAGGGTTGAGGGTGTAGGGTTAAGGGATTAAGAGGGTATAGGGGTTGAGGGATTAGGGTTTAGGGGTTGAGGGTCGAGGGATTAAGAGGGTATAGCAGTTGAGGGATTAGGGTTTAAGGGTTGAGGATTGAGGGATTAATAGGGTATAGGGGTTGAGGGATTAGGTTTTAAGGGTTGAGGGTAGAGGGTTGAGGGATTAAGAGGGTATAGGGGTTGATGGATTAGGGTTTAAGGGTTGAGGGTTGAGGGATTAAGAAGGTATAAGTGTTGAGGGATTAGGGTTTAAGGGTTGAGGGTTAAGTGTTGAGGGATTAAGGGCATATATGGGTTGAGGGATTAGGGTTTAAGGGTTGAGGGTTGAGGGTTAATGGATTAAGAGGGTATAGGGGTTGAGGGATTAGGGTTTAAGGGTTGAGGATTGAGGGTTGAGGGATTAAGAGGGTATAGGGGTTGAGGGATTAGGGTTTAAGGGTTGAGGGTTGAGGGATTAAGAGGGTATAAGGGTTGAGGGGTTATGGTTTAAGGGTTGAGGGTTGAGGATTTAGGGATTAAAAGGGTATAGGGGTTGAGGGCTTAGGGTTTAAGTGTTGAGGGTTGAGGGTTGAGGGATTAAGAGGGTATAAAGGTTGATGGATTAGGGTTTAAGGGTTGAGGACTTAAGAGGGTATAGGGGTTGAGAGATTAGTGTTTAAGGGTTGAGGGTTGAGGGTTGAGGGATTAAGAGGGTATAGGGGTTGAGGGATTATGGTTTAAGGGTTGAGGGTTGAGGGTTTAGGGATTAAAATGGTATAGGGTTTGAGGGATTAGGGTTTAAGGGTTGAGGGTTGAGGGTTTAGGGATTAAAATAGTATAGGGGTTGAGGGATTAGGGTTTAAGGGTTTAAGGGTTTAAGGGTTGAGGGTTGAGGGTTGAGGGATTAAGAGGGTATAGGGGTTGAGGGATTAGGGTTTAAAGGTTGAGGGTTGAGGTTTTATGTATTAAAATGGTATAAGGGTTGAGGTATTAGGGTTTAAGGGTTGAGGGTTGATGGTTGAGGGATTAAGAGGGTATAGGGGTTGAGGGATTAGGGTTTAAGGGTTGAGGGTTGAGGGATTAAGAGGGCATAGAGGTTGAGGGATTCGAGTTTAAGGGTTGAGGGTTGAGGGTTGAGGGGTTAAGAGGGTATAGGGGTTGAGGGATTAAGGTTGAAGGGTTGAGGGTTGAGGGTTGAGGGATTAAGAGGGTATAGGGGTTGATGGATTTGGGTTTAGGGGTTGAGGGTTGAGGGATTAAGAGGGTATAGGGGTTTGGGGATTAGGGTTTAAGGGTTGAGGATTAAGGGTTGAGGGTTGAGGGACTAAGAGGGTATAGGTGTTGAGGGATTAGGGTTTAAGGGTTGAGGGTTGAGGGTAGAGGGTAGAGGGTTGAGGGTTGAGTGATTAAGAGGGCATAGGGGTTAAGGGATTAGGGTTTAAGGGTTGAGGGTTGAGGGTTGAGGGATTAAGAGGGTATAGGGATTGAGGGGTTAAGGTTTAAGGGTTTAGTGATAAGGGTTTAAGGGTTAATGGTATAGGGTTTACAGTTTAAGGTTTTCACTCCATCTCTTTCCCACTCCCTCTCTTAGGTCTTCCCCCCATCATAATTGAACAAATCTCTCCCACTCAAGTCTCTCTCTCTTGGGTCTTACTCCCTCCCATGCTACTTAATCTAATCTGTGCCACTCCAATGCCCTCTCTCATAGTCCCTCTCTGTCAAGCCTCACTTACCTCCCACCCTACCTAGACAAATATATTTCACTCCAACCCCCTCTCCCAAACTCCCTCTCTCTCTCTCCCCCTTTGGTATTTTTGTATATCTCGGGTCTCATCCCTCCCAACCCCTCTCCCATTGTCAGGTATTTTCCCCCATTGTAACTAGATAACTCTCTATCCCTCTCAAGTCTCTATCGCTCTTAGGTCTCAATCGCTACCACACTACCTAGACTAATCTCTCTGACTCCTATCACCTCTCTCTCTATCTCGAGTGTCACTCCCTTTGTCTTTATGGAATCTCTCCCTTTCAAAACAACACATTTGGCGCTCGCCAAATTTGGAGAGCGTCAAATTTGGCATGTGAAAAATTTGGTGCTCTCTAAATTTGGCGAGAGACAAATATGTTTTACCTTGAAACAGAAAAATAGGGGTTGACCCCATGATTCAGGCCCACATGCTTTTGTATTTGTCTGGTTCAATGCTTTATCTGATTCAAAAACGCCTTTTTTTATGCAGTTGACTTCATATTGTACCAATCTATGCTTGATCTATCACCTTTTTACCACCAATCTACATGGTAGACAACATAGAAGACATTTTGAAGTTTCTACATCATTTTACATTATCTGAGGTAATATATTCATTTTGGTAATATTGAAATGTTTATATTTAGTATATTTATTTGTGACAATATAAACTAAATTTCTTTAATGATTTTATTAATCATAACAATTGGACATAGAATTCAACATTGAATTAGATGGGATTTGAATAAAAAGTTTAATTTTTATGAGTTTGAAGAACAAAAAAATGAAAAACATGACATTTGATTAACACAAAATTACTTATGAATTCTATTTGCATTGCTTATAGTAGTCCATTTCCAGCATGGTTAGTGGAATACACTCTATTTCATTTTATTTTCAACTAATTTGGAAAACCTAATAGCTTTCATGAATGTTAATGCAATTTTCCATTAATTTTTTTGTTCCATAAAAAAATCACCTTCATTGAACATGTACTTAGATAAATTCAAGTGAGTTGACATAGTTGTTAATGCAAGTTTCCATTCATTCATACCATCTACCTTTTCTAATAAATAAAAAAAGGAAAATTTTGTTCAATTGAGAATGCTTATTGTATTTCTAAGTTACATCATTTCCAAAGAAATAGGGAATAATTATAAGATATAGCATCATAAACCCTTCATTGAATTCACATTCTTCATGACATCGTTGACAATCACAAATTTGGTTTTGAGAACAATAAACACAAGATTCTCTAGTTTTCATTTAGGTGGCAACAACTTATACCCTACGTTTGTGATGCAGAGCAAGGAGAAAAAACCTTCAACAATCATTATTAGATCAATTTCAAACAATCTTCAATCTCAAAAACCTCAACTCAATGCTCAACTGACCAATTCACATTCACTTACTGGTTTCTCTCACTTTTCTTGTTGTTGTACAGCCTGTACAGACTCTAAGATGATGTGAAACTATTTGAATTTTGTATATTAATGAACTATCTTTCATTTTCACCTATTAATATGTTCTAACTCTTTGTATAACGAAAGTTATCTAGTTTTTACTATTGCTACCTACTTTCACAATGTTCTTCGATTGAAGGGTTTCATGATGTAATTCAACCCATTCCACTTTTTGTGCCTACTGTAACTTGTGGAATGGGTCCTCTAACTTGTAAAATTCATGCATAACCTATTTAGAATGTTGTGGGGTCAAGGTTGGGTGTTTGGGATGATTTTCTACGATTGTAGCAGGGCATTTTTAGGGTAAAAAAGAGGGCTTCAAGTGGTGTTTTGACAAAATGTGGGAAGGATTGTCCATGTAATGTATTATTAACCATGTGTAGGGTCTGGTAAGTGTGTTTGGTGCTTTGTATGGGTCTGGAAGGTCCGAGAGATAGGAGTTTCATTAAAACCCCAAGTATTTTGCTTAAAATTGAGGGTTTGGCTTGTATTAGGGGTCTAGAGGTCCTGGATCCGGAAACAAATTAGGAAATTGGAGGTTTTGACACATAACATAATTATGTTTGAGGATTTTGAGTGAATATCTAGTGTTTAAAAGGTACTCTCTTTGTAAATTAGGCCAATTGAATAGCCTTTTCCAAGGTGGGTCTATTGGAAGTCAATGTTGGTCCAAAGGAGTTGATGTTGGGGTTTACCTATGTTTTATAACTTGAAAATGGGTATCTTAATCATCCCTAATTTTTTCAAGTGTTTTGGAAAATCTTGGTGAAAAGGCCCTTGAACCGGGCTACCTATGCTACAAGGGAAAGCTTGGTATAAGTTGGGATTTTCAGATGAACATCTGATTTTGCTTTGCAATCTAATTAATTCTCATTGATTTGGTGTATTGAATGGTTTCCATACCTCTCTACATCAAACACACTCAAAATCCCTACTCTAATATCTAACCCTACAAACATCTAACTCCATCATGTATGAAAAATGTTGTCCAGCATAGACATGTTTGATCATTCCAAACAACTCGCTGCCTTCCTTCATAAAATGATTTGGTGTGTTTCATATTTAATGTAATGTAATCAGTGATATCAATATTTTCATAAAATGCATTACTTACTTTTGTTCTATGTGTTTTTGTGGTTCTAGGTGTGTTTGTGAACATGTACCATTGAACGTCATGCTGAGGAAACGATCAAAGCCTCTAACACCAGAAGAACGTGCAGTTAAAAATGCAAGGAGAAGAGAATAAAAAAATGTAGCTCATGAAGCAAAGAAATTGTAGCCCATACAACCAAAAATTCCCGTGCAATCTAAGAGATGTTGAATTGGCAAAACAAAGGGCACGAATGAGGAAAGTTTTTGGAAGGATACGAATGGATACCAAAGTTGGGGGCACATCATCAACCATAGGTGAAGCTCAATGCAAATCTCTAGTTGAAGACACATCGGCAACAACATGTGGTTTTCCAAGTACATCGAAAATCACATCTCCAATTGACGACACACCATCAACAACATTGCCTTTTGAAATTACATCAGCAAACACATCTCTATTTAAAGGCACTCCACAAACGACATCTCAAGTTGGAGGTACAACATCATTTACATGTCAATCTCAAGGTATGTCATCAATTGCACCTTTGATTGAAGGTACGCGATCTATCCCCGATTTTGTTGACCTTCCCAGTGTTGACACAAATTTACATTTGACAACTCCTCCTAGATTTTTGCTTAGAAAACCTACATTTTTCATTGATATTGATTCCAATGTTTTGAAATGGATGCCTAATAAGATTCCAAAACATACATGTCAAAGATATGCACAAAGGATATGGAGTTTATTTTTTGTGAAGCTAAGTGAGGGTGGAACGTGCCAACTATTTGTTGAAATGATGGGGCAACTCAAATTTAGGCCCACCATGAAGGCTCTTGGGATAAGAGTTTCGAATGACTCAAGTGAAAATTCCATTGTAAAGAACTTGATGAGTGCATACGAGAGTGTGGGTTCCACTTCACGCACGAAGGATAGTTGTGCCACATGACATGTGATGAAAACAACACTATTAAGCAGTCAAAAAAGGAACAAGGTGAACCTTACAAAGGAAACTAAGTCTTTGAAAATAAGTAGATCATCTCTAATGAGAGCCAAAGGAAGGCGCGAAAGAGTGGAGGATCCAAATAGCAATGAGTTATGGGAATTCTTGGGTAGAGTTCCACTGAAAGCTACAAGAATTGTTGAAGGCTTGAGATCTTTAATTGTGAATTATTGGAAGGATAACACAAGGACCTCTCCTAATCAAAGAGATGTAAAAAAGAGAATTGGTAGTAAAAACCGTGAGCCACATCCAATGCATTTTTTGGATACCACTCAAACCCAATTTTTTGCTGATTTTGTACAAAAGTTTCCTGAAATTAAAATATGTCAAAGGTATTTTGAAATGCTAAAGCCTTTTTATGTCAAAATAAATCACACACGCACTACTTGTTGTTGTAGAGTTCATATTGAGTTTTCTAACCATTATGATGTTTATCGACATATATGTGTAGATATGCATACTGACAATGTTTTGTAGGAATGTAACATAATGCCTCCACCTAAATCGTCAAGGAAATTTTTGTCTTCCATTTTATGTGAAAGAGAGGATGGTCAATTTTTTTACAAACAATCATGTTTGGATGGCACATGTGATCATTGTGGTGGCATGCAACATTTTCCAATTTTCCAACACATGGCTATTACACACACAATTGGAGACAAAATTGTGGAATTTGGAAAATATAAGATAGTGGCATACAGTCTACAAGATGGGAAAGAAGCAAAGAAGTGTGAATTGGTTAGTGATAAGATTCCAGTATATCAGTTTATGGGAATTTTCTGTGATCAGGTGGTCTATGAGTATGCAAGGCATACACACAGAGCACAATTGTTGGACTCACAGTTCAAGTTATGCAAGGACACATTTCCACTTTGTCATATCATTTCAGTTGTCGACTTCACTGAGAACTACACACTATAGCCACGAAATGAGGTGCAATCATAGTACTACAACTCCACACAGGTTACTATATTTGTGCATATATAATTCATTCATGCAAATGATAGTACAGAGGAAAATAGGAAAGTATTAAGGGAGTATCACTTTTAAATCAGTGATGATTGCACACATTCTACAGAGTTTGTGCAAGGTTGCTTTCATATGTTCAATGCTGATCTAGCTAGCAGGGGCATATCATTTAGTCAACATATCATATGGTCAGATAATTGTACATCAAAATTCAAGAATGCCAGAATGTTTTACTGGTTAAGAAGGATGCATAGGATCAGTGGTGTTCAGCATATGTGGAACTTCTCAGAGGCGGGGCATGGAAAGGGGGAGCATGAAAGAGTAGGTGCATGTATCAAAAGAGCCCTAGCACGAGAAGAGTTAAAGTACACAAACATTGTAAAGTTGATAGATGCAAGATCAATTCTCCAATGGTGCAATGGTGCAATGGGTCCAGGTAGTGAAGGTAATTCTTTAGTTTGTAGATTTTTTCATTTAGTAGATGATACTAACATTGCAAAATATGAGGATTGTTGTACACTAACAAGATCAAGTGAGCTACACTCTTTTTGAAGCTCCAATGCAAGTACATGGACTATCCATACACGAAAGATGGCATGCTTTTTTTATGCATGTTTACTTCAAGCATGGAATGATTGCAAGTCAACAGAGTGGGTTGATGAATGGTCTATAAGAAGTCTAACCCCACTTGACACTTATCAGCTCCCGACAACTCTACAAATCACGAAGATGCAATCATCCATTGACTTTGATCATGTATTGGACCTACTAGAACCAGGTAATATTTCTTACTTACAAGTTTTATTATGTTGCTTAGTAAATACATATAACAAGATGAACATATCAATGCAGGGCACGTTTATGCGGTGATTAAAGATGAAGACAATGAAGAGGGTATAGATTATTACCTATGTCATTGTATCAAGGCCAAAAAGAAATTGGAGGCCCCAGTTATAGATGGAGAAAACATAGAATATCCTATAGGTTCGGTGGTTGTTATTGGAATATGGCTTCGAAGGTATCCAGTTAAGAATGTTGTAGTTTGGTTGTTTGAGGATGCATCAAAAAATTCTTCACTACTCGAACCTTGTCATCACCACCAATGTTCATTTGATCAAATATAAGGGCAGACTTGCGAACAAGAACTTGTGGAAAGTGCGCGAGTCTAACCATGAGGCAATACTTGACATAATAAAGAGTAGAGAAGACCCAGATGGTTCCCTGGATTGATTTGTAAGGATGCACATTGAATTTTTAAAGTCATGTTATTGATCACTCTTTTGGACCAACACCTTGCAATCAATTTTTTTCACCATTAGTGTTTCATGTCATATGCATTTACGACTGTCATTGATCCTTTTCTGATTGTGACTGTAGGTAATACTGAAGTTTGTCAAAGTATATAAGAAAAGAACACTAGTTGGTGGTGCAAGTGTTTAGTGGTATGAGAAACATCAGTTTCTGGTGAATTTTTTGGTTGTCAATCTTCTCTTTCTTTTCCATCTCGTAGATTTATCGAATTCTTATATGCTACATGTTTTATGTTAATTTTTTAAGTGATGTATTTGAAATTTATACGTAGGATCATCGAGAGATGATAAAGTAGCGAAGGGGAACATCACCATTGTAGGACCTTCAATTGACCTCCTTATCTAGCATGCATGAAGGTGATAGTATGTCTCATTAGCTTTATGACTGACATTATTTAATTATTTCTCTTTTAATGATTTTTATGTGAGTCCATGTCTAAGATTGAAAGGCTTTTGCAGGTTTTTTGTGGACCAAATTCCTATGATAATACACAACTAGAGAGAGGCTACTACCAATGTGTTTTTTAGGGAGTAGGGGATGTATATGTTTTGAACCATTTTGGAATCCAAATAACTGGGCTAGCTAAGGTGAAATGGAGAAACGAAACTAGGTAGCAACTCCTTTTTTTCTTCTCAAGTACAATATATTTCATGATCTATGCTACAAATGGGAGGATTATTTTCCTGCATGTATTGCTACAAGTATTGACAAATGGGAAGATTTTCAAGATGTTCTTCCATCACTATTGTAATATTTTTCATTGACTTAGTGTATTTTTTGATATACAAAAATTATGAGAAATTAATACATGCAAATGTGTATATTCCTTAATATATGCCTCAATTAAATGTGTATATTACATTTAAAATTAGTTGTAATGCTTCATGGTTTACATCTAAAGTTGTCTTCAAGGAAAAACATGTGGATTTATGAGTGAGAATGAAATAATGTCTAATATAATTGTAGAAAGGCATATTTTATTGCCCCTGTTGATGTAGAGGTGGTGGTAACCCAAGACAAAAATTGACACAGCTTCTCTCAAATATGCCAAGCAAGACATCAACTTTTAATTAACTCAACCTTGTAAAATAGCATCAAACTCAACAAGGACCCAACAAAGGTTGTCAACATCCAAGAAATGATAATTAAATCAACTTTGCACAATCCCTAAGTCAGATTCATTGAATTCCCACTACTAAATTTGACCCCAATTTTTGATGGACGTTTGTCGGACTTTCGATGATCTATTGTTGGCTGACCGACGAATCAAAAAAATCAGCGTCATCACTCACTTTTTGTCTATATCCTGAGGGACTATAAAATGTCGACCTCACGACGCAAGCTCATCGAAACCACGATACCCCTTTCATCGATCGCGTGATGAATAGTGGCTAGACCACAGGCGGCATACCATCGCTAAAGTGTCAGAGAAGTGACATACATTCATCAGAACCAAGATAAAAGTTTCTTCAGTCTAGTGACAAATAGTACCTGGAGCAAGGGTGGCATACCTTCACTAAAGCATCAGAGCAGTGACATACATTCATTAGAACCGAGATGACAGTGTCGTCAGTCTAGCGATGAATAGTACCCATAGAATGGGCGGCATACCGTCGTTGAAGTGTCGGAGCAGTGACATAAATTTGTCGGAACCAAGATGACAGTGTCATTGGTCTAGTGATGAACACTACTTGGAGCATGGGTGGCATACCATCGATGAAGCGTCAGAGTAGCGACATACATTCATTGGAATCGAGATGACAGTTTTGTCGCTCTAGCGACGAACAACACTCGGAGCACGGGCGACATACCTTTTCCAAATTGTCGGATTAACAACATAAGTTCATCAAACTCATGAAGAAATAGGCAAGTCATTATGGCGAAAGTTCGTTGGATACATTGCAGATTCGTCGAACGATTTTTGCGGTTCATCGCAATTTCGACGAAACAATGCAATTTTAAAAAAAAAAAACTATCCATTGAAATATAGGCATATCGGTGAAAGATAAAGACTATTTCAGCAATCAAAATTGTGTGAGAAGATATATCGGGAGGACTGGATTTTGGTCTCAGCAATGACATTTCATCGGCGAGATACACATCTTGTCTCATTGAAAAAGCATGAGGGAAGCATATCGGCAAGACATATACCATTGGAGTAAGTTCTGAATGTCTACCCGACCTGCTATGTGACACCAATAAGATTACATTAGCAGGATTCTTGGTGAAATAGTTGAGATCGAAAGAATAATCATCGGGGAGACTCACCATGTCAGGGAAACTATAGAATATCCTAGTGATACATTATCTCTTGTCGATGAAGATACAAATGGATCAAAATACTTATCAGGGTGACTCTAGGCGATATTTAAAAGTAGTAGGAGGCTCCAAAGTGCATCCATAGGGATAATGATAGGACATAAGGATAGGTCAATCAAAGAGAGAAAGTTGATGTGCCAAGACCATGAGCATTTAATAAGGGTAGTAAAAGACAAGATGGATTGTCATCAATGCTCAGATTTAAAGGATAGATTGGAAGACTTCATTATGAAAATTTAGATCACAATATGATTAACCCTGTTTGGAAAAATGCAATGACATTAGTGTCAAGAGTTAAGAGGCCATTCAAATTTGCATTTCAATAAATTATTGTATGCATTGAGTAAGTGTTTACAAGGTAGAAAAAGGGCAGTCATATGACTATTTAAAATATCAAACAACATGTCAATTGTTGTGTTTAATTAGGCTTACAGAGGCAGGAATTTATCATTTTTTGCATACATCTGCAGTCCAATCTCTAGGCCTGCATTATTTGGTTACTATGTATGAGAAATGAGCAATGAATAATTGTAGAATATGGAGGCTATGGACGATATTATGATGGCCACATTTGATGTTCATCAACAATTGGAGGAAAATATAAAACCTATGATGAGTCATGAGATCAAGGGGACTATCATGGACAACAAGCACAACCTATGAACTAGATTCTAATTTTGCTAAAAAATAAAAAATCAAACTAGTGAATATTAAACTACACACTAGAATCTAAATTTGTGGAAAATGAGTAATTTGGTGAGAAAAAAGTACCTGCAGTGCATCTTGGATACTTAGCTAGTGTACTAAAAAATAGGATTGCAAACCCAAAATTATTCTCACTCTTGAAATTCAATAGAAAAATACAGAATGTTATCCTAGATACTTAGCTCTTAGACAGTCAATAAAACAATATGAGCATGATTATGAATGGTTTTACCTAGTCCCACTCTTGATCTCCATGTTTGAGAGCCTTCTCTTTAAGACCCCATGAATCCACTATGATCCATTGTTGCCAAAAGAGATATTAATGTGTAAACAAGGAGCAACATTTAGACAAACTGGTTGTTGATTTCTTCTAAAAAATTTAGAGACTACAAAAAGAAGATACCTAATGGGGATCATGTGGGCTTCCTAGAGAAAGCACTACAATACGGCCTCGAGCAACAATGAAAAACTTTGGATTAGCTTCACAGTAAATCCTAACAGCATGACATTGAAAGTTGCTCAGGTATTGGGTCCTCTCCCCTAGATTAAATTAAGGAAAACATTATTATAAACACAATATGTATAGAATAATATGAATGTAAAGGAAAATGGATATTAGCAAAACATAAATGTAAATAAAAGTAGTGTGAGCAAAAAATGAATCGAAATTGGTCTTGAACAAATAAAACCATACCCAATTAGCATTAAGTTATACTAACCTTGTACTCATTGCCATTGTCAATATTGAAGGTTACTTCGATGCCTTATGCAGAAACTCTCTAGCCACGAGGCAAGAGAAGGCGGGAAAACCAAGTGTATATTTACGACTTCCTCACAATCAAAAAGAAACAAGCAACCAGTCAACCCTATTATAATAGAATAATCTTATGAATTGATTTTTTTTTTTTACTGGCTAATGGATAGTGGACCTAGTTCTCTTGAATTGAGATACTACTAAGATGTGTTGACTACCGATATTCTGCTTCAATCTGTATAAGTTACTTTTTTCTTAAATATATTCAAGATAACTCTGCAAAAAAATTCCCTGATCTCTTAGAAATTATGCAGATTATTTTTTTAATTCTTCTCCATTTTGATATTTTCTTTCAAAAATTCATAGAAAGATATGTAATGCCATATTTGAAACTTACATATTTTAATTTTACTAGTTTTGTAATTATTGGATATGATTCCAAAAATTGTGAAATGCATTGGCAATATTCTATATGAATGAATTAAACTATGCAATTGGTAGGTGTAAAGCCAAATTCCTTAACCCTTGCCAGCATCCTTCTTACTTGTTTTAAAATATGTGCTTTGGAATAGGGCATGGAAATCCATTTAAGTATAATGAAAAGGAGATTTTTGTTAGATATTATATTACAGTAAGTTGAATGAATGTAAGTAGAGATATTTTAGTATACCTACAGATGGTACAAAATTTCATGGTTAAGTGGAAGCCTCCCATCAACAACAAGATCCAAATATCTGTGTATCTATCTCAATCGAGCCCCTAAACCCTTCAGAGCTGTCAAATTTTCCACTAACCTGTTATGCACAAAAGTCAAATTTTAGAGACCACTAAAATAAAAATAAAAAACAGAGCTTTGAAACCAAATCCACACACAACAAAATGTTCATAGTGAAAAGTTAGCACTTTCTTTCATCTTTGCATATTGGTTTGATGCTTCAAACAATGGATTTCTTATATTGAAAAGTGCATTACTTACCTTATTGAGCTTCTCTTTGTTTTGAGAATAGTTTAATATTCTCTACTTAATAGGGCCAACCACGTGAAGGTGGAAGCTCATTTGGCCCCTCCCCCTTCCCCTCACATCACTCTCAATTCCCCATACTCGATCATATAACATTAATCATTCATTCATTTATCCTGCATTAATAACATATAATATTCATTCATTAACATATTCACATTCATTCATTCATCCATTAATAATATATAACATTCATTCATTCATCCATTAATATCATATAACATTCATTCATTAACATATAACATTTATTCATTAAGATATTCACATTCATTCATTAACATATTTCATTTTTTCAGTTTTTACATATTATCAAAAATATGGCTACCATAATATGATTACAATCACTTTTTTTTTGCTTCTTTTTTGTAGCTAAAAAAAGCTGAAGTGGAGTATCATTTTCAAAATCATTTGTCCCCCCTTGAGTTGTTTCGAGCTCTGCTTGTGATCTTAATGTATATCTAGTCGTGTACTCACAACGTGGATGTGGTTGCAAGGGGTGGTCTATTGTAATAGCAAAGAAATCTTAAATTGATATGTTTTATTATTATTGTTACACGTATTTCATTACTTAAAAGAACATCAAAGTGGTGCTCTTTACCTGATTGGGCCACATCATGTTCCTAATATTGTCTTATAGTCTCATGCTCAACATGCTGAACACCCTCTAAATCCTTATCTGTAGTTGAAACATGAAAGATTACATTAATTAATACACCAATTGCAATTAAATATATTTAAAAGAACACTAGAGTGGTCCTCTTTACCTGATGGAGCCACATCATGTTCCTGATCTTGTCTAGCTTGATCATGCTCAACATGTTGATCACACTCTACATGCTCTAAAGTTGAAACATGAAAGGTTACATTGATTAATACACCAAATACAATTAAATATGTTTAATTATATTAATCCATACTGCATTTTGTATAGCACATGAATACATCTAGTACCGGGATAAACACCATGGCCTTCATTGGCAGGTTGTGCTCCACCCTCACCAGGCTGCATTCTAATGTCATGTGTAGTATTATCATTGCTTATCTGTGTAAAACAAATAGGCACATTATTATGGTGGAAATTAATATTGAATAGATTTCACAAGTATTCAGTTTGAAATAAAATTTATTGAGTTTATTTACCTGCGTGTTGGATGTAGTGGAAGATTGTGTTTGCCCAGTTGAGACTCTTAGCTATTCAGTCAGGGATCCATAGCCTTGGTGAAAGGAAATATTTAGGTCCTCTTCTGTGGGCACTCTGTTGAAATCACAACCCTGCATTTTTGCATGCGATCATGAATTTTGCTTCTATGGTGTGATAAAACCAATTTTTTTTGCAATTTTTTATTTGGATGCAATATTTCATTTATTGATACTTACAAATCGTGCGACTAATTTCATATAACCACCAGAGCCAAGTTTGTGCTGCCCGTGTTTTTCTAGACTTGCCTTTGTTGCCTTCGATGTGTCAGGCAGCCTATGAAAAATGTGAAATATGTTAGATTATGTAAAAAGAAAGAGTAATTAGTATATAATTAAATTGTTGATAGTATCGCATACCTTCCTTGGCCTGGTGGTGTCTTTCCTTTTTTCTTTTCAGCCTTCTCCTTTCCATCCAACACCAAGTCCTTCCACTCCCTCTCTGGAATCATAGGGGGGCGCTCGTACTTTCTATTCTTCTGTAAATGTGACCTATATTGGTCCCTCACATACTTTAGATAAGTACCAGCTTTCTTAAGGACCTTGGTTCGGTTGAATGTTTTATCACCAAACAACACAACTAAATGGTTAATGAGCTCATCTTTTAAATCTTGATTTTGGGCATTCCACTATGTACGTATGGTGGGCCTGAAGAGCTCCAATGTAAGATCACTTAGATGTTTATAAAAAACATCATTTCCTACAAAATGATCATGGGATCATTAGTCTATAAAGCGTGATCAATAAGTAAATTTCAATTGGATTATATATAATAATAATTAAAACATTTTAAAGTACCTAGGACCTTCTCTATCTTTATGGGAAGGAAATCCTAGGTCACCACAAATGTGACCGACAATGTTCCCATACTAGTAATACGAGAAGATCCAAGAAATGCTGCTAAAACATCACCAGTACTAGCATCCTCTGTATCCATAGGTACTGACACATGTAGCAACATGTGTTCACTACCAGATGGTGCACTATCGAATGCCTGCATGGTATGTGTTGCCAAAATTTCAGTCAACAATATAGGCACGGATGATGGGGTCGGATGATGTGTTGTATGCATAGGAAGATCAAGATTGACACTCGTACTGACCCCTACTTCCCGGGCAACACTTGCAGTACCTTGATCATGGCCAACAGCACAATGAGGACACAAATAATCTTGTAAAAACAACACATATTTTAGTTCATGACATAAAAAGAGTAAAAAATATAAAACCATGAATGAACTTATGTTATAATTAAAGATCTCATGACAACTTACTTGCAAGTTTTGTGCTCTCTCAGACAATATTTTAACCCTTTCTCTTATCTCATTTGTTTGAGGCACTATGAATACCAACTTAAGGATTTCTTCATTGCATTTTTTTTGGGCCTTCCTCATCATATCCACAGGGTTTGCGAAAAATGTGATGTCATCATCACATAATAGTGACTGCACCTCCATATAGATGCTCTCCTGTACTACTGGTGCCTTTCCCTGATCAGCCAACTGCAACAAGAATATTAAAAACATTATCGAAATTAACCCAATAAACTCATGAATAAAACATAATAATAAAGCATTTTTCTCGTATCTAATTTGTACAATTACAATGGGGTAAACGTGTCGGATAGAAGTGCCTGAAGATGGATTGTGATCTAGGCTCTGGTCCAGAGCCTTCCTCATATGATCAATGTCCCGCTGTGACAAAAATTAAATATAAAAAACATTACCGAAATTAAACCAATATACTTATGAAAAAAAATATAATAATAAAATGGTATATTGGAGTCATTAATTGGAGGTTGGATAAAATGGTATATAGTACATACCACCCCCATAGTAATTGTTTTTGTATCTAAGCGATTCAAATTGTAATCGATTAGCAACTCTTCCCCTACAATTATTGATTTTATCACACATACAAATACACGATTTCCCTCTCGCACCTCGAATATACAATTGGGTTGCTTATTTGTTGACCTAGGTCATGTACTATTTATAAACCTTGCAATATTCCTTGATGCTTTTGGCCTCCTGCCAATGTACCTAGCCACTCCTTTATTTTGATCCTTATCTTTTAGTTGTATATAATTTGTTGATAGTGGATACCTAAGCATACTTTGTGTATATCGAACCAACTGCATCCAATCTTTGTAACTGTAATAGGGTCCAACATACTCCATCAACTCAGTAACTTTTTCATCATAGACCTTTATGCCATCCATTCAAAATAGGCCCAAACTATGTAATGACGATGGTGCTATGTGATATATCCTCTCGTTGACACAAAGATCAGTGTTTATTGGAGGAAGTTCCTTGGGCACCCATTATTTCCGTAGGTGTTTGTACCTCAAGGGCACCTCAATTTTGCCTATGCTCTCATCATCATAAGAACATGACCCCCCTTCACCAAGAAAAAATTCCATGCGTTTACAAAATTTTCTTCTAATCTTTTGACTTCTAGTTCATCTCCCTCTTTTAGACCTACTACATGTCTCGCTTTCCTCTTCTCTTCCTGAATTTCCCTCGCTCGAGGAAGACAAATCTGACAAATAACTATTTGGTGGTACCTACACTCATAAGGATGTTGGATGAAGTTCTTTCATGGTAATGTGATCCGAAGGTGACATTATGATTAATCTATCATTTCATCGCTAGAATTTGACAGGTTATAAGGTAATCAAGTCTTGATAGATTGCAAGTTATTGTTACTACCGTCCAAATGTGTCCATCACAACTCAAATCTACTTAACGTTTTAACTCCCAAACTTTGTAACAAATGTTAAATGTGACTATGGTCCACCAGTTACACAACCAAGGCATCAAATGTATTCTCTAATTGTAATCAAAGGAATTTTGCTCTTCATTCAAGTAAATAAACTTGAAGGGAAACACCACCAAGTGGTTTATTGCACACCTACATGACTAAAATAGCAGCAAATTTACATTTAATTTTCATATGTCTAAGTGGTTAACAGGGAGGGAGTGTGTACTAGGCCTGGTAAAGTCATCATAAGTTTATGCTTTGGCAATAAAAATGTTTAAGTCATATTAAATCTTCCTATGTCTAATTTCTAGGAGACTTTTGGTATGTTTTAAGGTAGGATGAGTGGTCACATCAATGTTCTAATTCTCTATGACAAGGTTTCAACATCTTCAAATAGTGAAAGTTAGAGCTCATAATTCATTTGAAACAACAAAATTTTGATTATGTATGATATTAGGATTTGATAGCTTAAAAGAATTGGCTACCCAACAAACTTAAAGTTAAAAGAAACTTTTTCAGTTTAAAGGGTTAGCACTTTCTTTCATCTTTGGATATTGGTTTGATGCTTTAAATGATGCATTTTTTATCCCACTTCTATCATATTGTATTCCCATCCCATTGCAATTGTTGGAGGAGTTGATACCAAAATTTCATATTAGATACCATGTTCTTGAAGCAATTTTTTGTGTTTTTACAATTTTTTTGAAGTTCTTTTGTGTTGTATGGATCTATACAAGCTTGAAATGCTCTGAGATCATTGGTGTAGATAAATATATGTGTTCCCTTTCATTTGCATTTGTTTTGAAGTTCTCAATCACTATTTTGTGGGATTAAACAATCAAATACAAGGACTGCCCTATTGTGCCTATGTAAGGGTTTGAGGGCTAAATAGAAATGACATCCACCAATCCACCCACTATCTTGGAACTGTAACTCGGTGGATTTGATGGAGTTTCAAGTCTTGTTCTTTGAATTCCATTTATGTTTTTCCCTTATCTTGGCTTGTTACATTTTTTGGGAGGAACCTAAGGTTGGGTTTTACCTTGGCTTTCATCAAAATCCTAATGTTCCATGTAAAACCTTGTGTGAGATATATTCAGTCATTGCCTTTTTGGAGTGGGTATTAAAATGACTTATATCTCATTGTTTCATCTAGGTCGGGCCCCTTTTTATAAATTGAGTTAAATATTTTGCCTAACTTTATTACTTCCTAAGTTTAGGTTGGCCCGTGCCCTATGTTACTGATATTAGCCCAAACCTAAGGGGAGGGTTAATAATCAAAAGAGCTTCTGAAACTTTAACTACAAAAGCTACAAACTTGACTGTAAATGTGGACAAATTGGCCCAAAAGATAGCTGAAGAGAAGAAGTTGAGAAGAAAATTTTGATGAAGAAGTATAACACCATTATTGGAGAGTATAGTAAAATGCAGCAAAGGAATGTTGAGCTACAAACTAAGGTAGACAGGTTGAAGTATAGACATGTGGGGGAGTCTTCTAGTGCTCCTGGTACCCTGGCTATACCTTCTACATCAAGATCAATACCTCCAACTTCTCCAATTGTTTCTACTCCTGGGTCCCCCATCCATACTCCTACTCCTAGTCCTTCATTAGAGCCAATTGAAGAGGAGGTTGATTACTCTATAGATCCCACCAAAAAATAGATGCTTAATAAGATTAGAGAGCTACAGGCAGCTCTAAAATCAAGTGAGAAGGGAGTAGTTGCCAAGCAAAATGAAGTTGTAGACATAGTTTTAGGCATTTGAATTAGGGAGTTGATGGTAGATTACCATCAGTTTATTCTTTATATTCTTTATTCTTAGATTCAATAAGAAACATTAATAGGGATCAGGAATTAGTTTTTCCTTTAGTTGAGAAGTGGATCCCTAGGGCAAATGACCTAGATGTTATGTATAAGGCCCCTAGATTCAATGCAGACAATAGGCCCCAATCATTAAGGCCTACTCAAGTTTTTGTAAAATGACTGTAAGGTTTTCAAGCCTTACCTGATGGTTTGAGTAGGAAGATTAAGGAATTGGTAAAGAATTTTGATGAGTGGAGTGGCACGTCTTTAACAAATTTACAAGGATTGCCCTATTTTGCCTATGTAAGGGTTTAAGGGTTAAATAGAAATGACATCCACCAATCCACCCACTATCTTGGAACTATAACTTGGTGGATTGGTGTGCATCATGGTATGATATAGGTTCATTGAATTTAGGGGTCTTTTAAAGCAAGAAACTTGGCATTGAATTGATGCCCTAGGGCTGACAAGGGTAATTTTCTTGTGAATTTGTGGCTGTTAAGTCAGGGTTTATCAATTTGATGGATATCTTGGTAGAGTCATGGTGACACTATTTAATGGTCCAATCTCTACTTTGAAACAAAAATATCTCTAACAAATCTAAGAGCTATAATGGGATGGCATTAAAGGAACCTTCATGTGAAGGATCTTCTAATGAAGGACCTTTGAATTAAGGTCTTCATTTGAAGGTCCTTCATGCCAAGGTTCCTTTTATAAAGCATTTTGGACATGAAATATTTAAAATAAAAAATACTTTCATTTGAAAGTCTTGACATGGCATCATTTTTGAATGAAGGTTCTCCATTCAAAGGTCATGACGACATCACCTTCAAATGAAGGTTCTTCATTAACTGGTATTTTGTAATTTTGAATGTGTGATAATAATTTAGGGTTGAAAATAAATCCATTTGAGCCTTTTATAAATGAAAGGACATTTGATGCAATCATATGCCTTGTCAAACTTTTAACTTAATAGAAGGGCATCATGAGTATTTTGTTGGGCCCATTCAACAATCTTCGATACAAGGATTGAATTTTCTAGAATGTATCTACTATCAAGAAAGCCAATTTGTTTACCTCTATGACTATCTCTCAAGCAATAGGTTTAACTGTGATGGCAATGATATTGACAAGGATTTTGTAATCTAGGTGTTGAGAAGCATAATTGGCCACCATCCTAGGAAAGATTCTTTATTCTCACTTTTAGGTGTTAAAATTTAACAATACGTAGATTGATGAAAGAGCCCAAAGAGCCTTTCTCCATGTTATCCAAGTACACATATCAGTGCTCTTCTCTTATACGATTAGACATGATTTCAAGAACTTAGCTAGGAATTATTCATTTAACCTAAGGTTTTCTCATAATGCCATCATTGGAAAAGTATGATCAAATTCTTCTATTATGAAGAATTGGTCTATGTGCCTCTAGTAATCACTATAAAAATGTGAAAGACTAAGCTATTTTATTTTTTTTGTCTTATCTTAGGGAGCCAATGTATGAGAAGATATTTGGAAACTAGGCATGAAAATTGAAGGTTAAAGAGAATGGGGGTGCCAAACTTATAGTACTCATTGTCCCTTGGTCGTCGATTTTCCCCGAGTGCCCTCAACCTCGTCCTCGGCGCTGGTATTGACCTTATTTTAGCTCTAAACTATTCATCGGCGTTGGTATTGACCTTGTTTTCACTCCTCCAAACTCTTCCTCAATGCTGGTATTGACCTTTCACTTGTCCAATTTGATGAGCTACAACCTGCTTTAATTAGGTTTTAGAGTATGTTAATTAAATTTAAAATTATGGCGCCATTTAGAGTAGTGAATATAAAGCAAGCAAAGCCTATTATGGCGCCATTTAGAGTAGTGAATATAAAGTAAGCCAAGCCTATTATAGTCATGAGGGAAATAATAAAACTCCTAGGATACTTTGTGAAACCATTTTCCTTGGTTAAAGGGAGGCCATAAAATATACCTTTGGATTTTTTCAATCTTCAAATATGAGGATTTGCAAGGTTCTTAGCAACATGAGTAATGGAAATGTGTGCAACAAGAATTTTTTAGCACACATGGAATCTCCTTGCCAAAGAAAAGGGCTTCATAATTTAATATGATAATTTTTCTCAGCTCTAGAAATGATATGTTTCCTTAAAGAGGAAGGAGAAACCTAAAAGGTAAAAGAGATGCTTAGGAATCTCAACACTTCCTTATGATCAACCCCCTTCTATCCATAGGAATTGAACCAATTGGGCTTGGCTAAGAATGATTTCCTATAACATTGAGTTTTATGCCACTATATATTTGACCTTAAAGCTTTCCAAAAAATATCTAGGCATTGAATATCCTAAATAATGTCACGTTTGTCCTCCAAGAGAGTGAGAAAGGAGTCATTAGAAAAATGACCATTGAATAGTTGGGCTATAGAGTTACGAAAAGTAGCACCTTTAATAAGGTTCCATGAAATACTATTAGCCAAAAGATATCCAAAGGCTTCCATAAAAAAAACACATAAAGTAGGAGCTAAGGGGAAAACATGAAAAATTGAATGAAAACACCCAAAATCCTCAAATTTATGTCCATTCATGGTAATACAAGTATAACCATCATAACTTTTTTTTGAAAAAAGTAAAAAAAATTGAGGAACAAATCCTAGATGACATAACTAGTCCAATTCAACACCAGAGGTAGCAAGAGATTAATGAAATTACCACAAGTTTTAAGTAGAAGTAAAATATCATTTGCAAAGTTAGTAAGAAGTAGTGTCGAAAGTGGAAAATTAATCATGAAGTCATGGCTAATAGAGCATACAAAATATATTGGAAAAGTCAAGAGAACTTATATCTGCACACAAACACACTCAAAATAATAATTATATCATACAGTTCACTTGGGAATATATTACAATATGGCTTTTACAAAGCCTTTCAAATATAACTTCCCATTTGAACTACTATTTTATAAGAATATAACTAATTATTTAATAACAAAAATAAACAAGTTAGTAAGGTGAATTTATTAATGTTAATCTTAATATTCCAACACCCTCCGTTAAGTTTTACATTCCTCACAAAAAAACATGTTGATTAAAATAAACAAATATATATAGTCTAAGCTAACATCATTTGATTTTTCTTTAAGTTCTCCCTCAAGAACATCATTGGCTCGAGTTATACAATTCCACACTATGTGATCCTTTTTCTTACAATAATAATATTCATTTTTATTTTTTAATTATTGTTACCTCATGACCATTTTGAATTCTTCCCATAGTATCTTTTCTCACCTTTTGCTTTCATATGGAGCCATATCATTTA
Organism: Sequoiadendron giganteum; assembly: GCA_007115665.2. Classification (NCBI taxonomy): domain Eukaryota; kingdom Viridiplantae; phylum Streptophyta; class Pinopsida; order Cupressales; family Cupressaceae; genus Sequoiadendron; species Sequoiadendron giganteum. Next base: position 428,037,255 of record CM021101.1, on the reverse strand, counting down.
CTGGAGGTAATTGTGCCAAGTCTCCAACTAAAATCATGTAGATATGCCTGAATATAAAATATTTAATGAAATTGATAAGTATGAATTTGTATAGAAGGAACTATAATAGAATTGAATAAAAAATATTGTAATGTAAAGTTATCAAAGTTAGCAAATTCAATCCAAAACTCAACTCCAAAACTTTGGTTACTATTTTTTGGGAATGCTTGTCGAAGCCTAGAATCTATGTTTTCAAGAAACCTCTCCCCAAAGAAACTCATTTCGTCTATCAATATGTATCTGACATGTGATATTTATTCTTGGAAAGTTGTAAGTCTTGTCCCTTCTAGTTCATTGAAATCTCTTGTTGGAATTCTTAGCTTTGAATGAATGGTTGAAGCACCAATGTTGAATGTTGTAACTCCAATAGGCGTGAATAGAAGTAGAGGAGATTGTTTGGGAGAAGAATTTTTTTGTAGTGCTAGGTTATGTGTTAGGTTATATAGGGTTAGGTTATATAGTGTTTGAGCCTAGCCTCAAACACTACAATTATGGTTAGGTTATGTGTTTTCTTTAGGGTTAGGTTTGGGATTAAGTTTATGGTTATAGTTAGAGTTTAGGGTAATCTCTAAATTTAAGTTTAAGTCGTAGTTGATTATTTTCCTAGAAAAGGAAATTAGATCCATTTTTTCTCATGTTCATTATAGCCAACTATGGCTTAATATTAAATTTAGACCTTTTCTTGAAACCTAACATCATATCCCTAATCTAACCATAACCCTAACCCTAATCATAAGATTGACTCATACCCTAACCTTAACCCTAGCCCTAACAATAAACCTAATCCTAACCCTTACTTGGAAAGTAAACCATCATTTTATCATTAATGTAACCCTGGCCATAACTTTAACCCTAACACTATTTCTCAAAACCATAATCTTAACCATAACCCAAATCCTTTTTATCACAACCCTAAACATAAACATAACTCTAACCCTAAACCCTAAACCATGATCTTAATTGTAACCCTAAACATAAACACAACCCTAACCCTAAACCCTAAACCATGATCCTAATTCTAATCTAGCCCTAACACTAACCTTAACTTACACCCTAATCTTAACCCTAATTGTAACCCTAAACTAAAGACAAATGCTACACCCTAAACTCTAAGCCAAATATAAAAAACAACCCTTAATCATAACAATAACCCTAAAAATTAATTCTAAATATAACCCTAATACTATAATCCCTAATTCTAATCCTAAACCCTAACCCTAATTTCATATTTAATCTCAACCATAACCAAAACTCTAAATCTAACCCTAGCCATAAAACATAAACCATAATCTAACCCTAATCCTAACATTATTTTTCCTAGCCCTAACCCTAACTCTAAACCTAACACTAACCCGAACACTAAATCCTAACCGTAATTAAATACCCAATCATAACCCTAAATTGTAACATGATCCTTTGAATTGGATACTACATAAAAATTTATGTGTTACAATCATTGCTTCCATTTTTGGCATTTTTACATTGGGATGCATATATTTTTAAAATCAACAAAATCTTTTAATGTCTTGCCAAAATTAATATTATTAATTGTAATATCAAACTTATAAACATGTATCCAAAATAAGAACATAAATAAGAAATATATGGTAATAGTTTCTCCAAAAAAAAAGTGATGTGGACTACAAGGACTATAAGATATCCACAAAATAGATCTACATTGAAAATATTGTAGGGAAATTCAAGAAAATACAATTGGTAGATGCAAAGCCAAATAAATGTGAAATTGTGTACTATAATGATTTTAGAATATACACATAATGGATTTTTTGAAAAGGTTTTAGAAACTTTCAAACAAATGCAACTAGTAGATGCAAAGAAAAATTCCACAACCTTCACCAAAATCCTTATTGGTTTCCTTAATATGGGAGATTTGGAAGAAGGTATAGACATCCATCAAAGCATAATACAAAGATGAATTTTTCAAATGTTGTGGTTGTAGATGCCCTTTTAAAATTATACAGAATGTGCAAGGATATAAAAAGTTTGTGAACTATTTGACAAAATATCTCAAAGAATTGTAATCTCTCAATTTATTTTAGTGTCCATTTTGTTATACCCCATGTCCCAAATTGGGTATAACACAATAGACACTAAAAAAAATTGATAGATTGTTATGAGGGTAGTGATGAGACTTTTCTAATTAGAGTGTATTCCATGAGATTACAATTATTCAAGGCATTGAGTAAAATAGTTCACGAGCTTTGTCTATCCTCCCACATTTTGCATAGATTTCAAAAGGGCATCTACAACCACAAGATTTGAGAAAATTCATCTTCATAATATGTTTTCCTTATGATTGGTTGAATCTTATACTAAATCCGAGTGTTGTTTGCATTTTGACAAGAGTAGATTAATATTTTTTTAATTTTCTCTATCAAGATCAAAATTACATGCACACAGAATGAACCATAGTTTAGATACAACACTTGGTCTCTTAAAAATAATCAGAGAAGATCTGGGAGAGGAAGGAATGCACACCAAACTACAAAATAGGGGTAGTTGTGGCTTTTTTAGTTTTCTTTATATACTCTACTTGTTTCCTATAGGGATAAATTAATCATTATACAAATGAAAGATGGTTGATTATGTATTAAATATATTTTTGTGTGTTTTGAAATGGAAGATATCTATGTTGGAAAAAAAGGATAGACAACTGAGAGGGGGGGGTGAATCAATTGTTACAAAATTGAAACTTATTTAACCTTATTAACCTTCAATCTCATATCTGATAATTAACAGTGAAAGCATGAATCAACAACACATCAGAAACACACATAACACCAAGATTTTTGTGTACAAACCCTATTAGGGGAAAAACCACGATGGAGGTTAATCCACAATTTATACCTTGTTAAAAGTATAAAAGAAATGAATAAGGAATGCACATGCATTCAGGAACACTACCTAGAGCTCATTGCTCAAAGGGAAGGCTCACTGCCTTACATAAGATAATCAGATTAAATCCATCTGATGAGGTTGAACTAGGAAATTAGATTCTTCAAAGGCCTGATGACAGTTTCAGTTAGGCACATAAATACTTCTTCATACTTTGCTTAAACTTCTTCACACTCTTCTCAGCATTCGAATGATCTAATCTTTATTCACACATATCTCACATACACTTCACATACATTCTCTCTAAATGAATAAAACAATCGCTCTTACATATCCACTTCATGAATTTACATTAACAACTCTGTCGGCCAAAAATAAATAATAGATGAATACAAATTGTTGGCCCAATTCATGAACAAATCTCAATGCGCACCAACCTAAATCGGTCACAACATAATGAAGAACTAAATCAACATCCTCAAACATGCCAAGCATTCAAAAATTAATCCACAAGGATCTACAACACGCTACCACAATCATGTCAACCAAGAACATGAAAACTCGAACATGCAAAGGAAAAATCTTTGATCACAAGCACACTGATCAATGTGGATGTACCACAATGATAGAGTATGAGATCAAGAAACATCAATTAACATCTCAAGAGCATACACAACAATTCAATTCACCAGAATTACATTCTCTTCTTTCAGAAACACCAACTATAGCAACAAAATAACTGTAGGAACACAAAAACTCATAACTCACTCCAATCTTGATGCACACCTCTGAAACTTCCAGAGGGTATACTAGATAGGCTCAGAAACAAACCCTTTAATACATGAGTTTAGAATACCAACGTACAAAAATTTCCACCACTCTGATCTCCACAACTTCATAGACTATCTGCAACATATTTATTCTACTTTTCTCAATATCCTCGACATATACAACCTTTAAGACATTAGTGCTAATAGTGTTGACATCAATGACAACCACATATCATGAGCAACACAACCACAACATCCAAAAATCTACATCTCTATGAAAATTGGTAAGATTTTTATACTAAAAAATTCAAGGTAGAGGGTAACATGATTCTTTAAATTGGATACTACATAAAAATTTATGTGTTATAGTCATTGCTTCCATTGTTTGCATTTTCACATTAGGATGCATATTTTTTACAATCGACACTCTTTTAATGTCTTGCCAAAATTAATATTATTAATAATTTCAAAATTTTATAAACATGTATGGAAAATAAGAACATAAATAAGAAATATATTGTAATAGTTTCTTCAACAAAGGATTAAAAAATCATGTGGACCATAAAACGATTGTGGTGGGACTTAAAATTTACATGGATGGAGGCTGGGGTTTTGGGGTTTAAGGTGGGTGTTTGCTACCCATGGGGTATTAACGAGGGAGATCAATGATAATCCTTCCTCGTGGATCTCGCATGATTAGATTAAAGATCCCTGAGGGTACTGCGAGGTATGCGAAGAGGCGACACGTGGCCTAGTTCTTGAAGCGACGGGGCTAGGTGGGACTCACTGTCTAGTTGCAATCTCTTGTTTTCTTGGGTTCTTATTGGGCATGGTTCTCCTAGTGTGCTGATGTGGATTTTTAAACAATTTTTGACTTGATCTAAGTCATCTGACTTGCCATTTTTGATCTGCAATAACGGTTCAATTTTTGTTGGGTTCCTGTTCATCCGCGTTGGGAGTTCTTGCTCTCTGCAAGTTGTTCTCATTAATGGCGCAGGTTTTTTTAGTGGATCCTCGCCTGATTTTCCTACGTGCAAACAGTGTTCTCTTGATAAAAGCAATGATGGGTTATACGCCATGCCTTTGCAAGCTAGTAATAATTTGTGGTGGCTACATTAGCCACTAAAATGCTCGAATGCTCGTGCTGCATTCGAGCAATTAATATTCTCACACCAATTAACTCTATAAATGCTCATTGTGTTATCTGGTATTATCATCGCATTTTGAGTTGTCTTGTTTGTAGGTGGTCGAGTCTCTCCTATATTTTGTGAGGTATTCTTTGCAATGGACCATTCGGCTGTGCGCAGAAGTACTGGACTCGGGGTGAGAAATTTGCAGCATGATGGGGTACAACCTGTCCTTAACAAGCCCGAGGTTGTCCATGATGCTTATAAAGGGACGGGGAGCTCCAAGTCCCTACTGGTGTTGTCTTCTGGTTTTGATGGTGATGGGTCTGAAACTGACTCGGACTACCAACATTCCTTGGCATCCATGACCGAGTTGTTGGGGGTCAATGAAGAGCCCCTCATAGTTTCCCCAATAACTGTGATGGTGTCGTGTCATGCTACCAAATCATGTGTTAAAGTGGATAAAAGGAAGTTGGTCTCACTTCTTATTGAAGCGAGGACCAGGAGTGGTCACCTCTACCGGGGCCGCGTGTCTTGCAAGTAGTTGAAGTTGGTGGGTGTGTTACTTTTGGGTGGTGTGTTGATGTGGACGTACGTGTGCCTATCACGCTCTTTTGTCTTTAGCTCCGGTTGGTTACAATGGTATAACTGTTTTGATTCCTTGAACCGATTATGGTTTTTTATAATGATGAGGAATGTGAATTTGAATTTCATTCTAAAGGAAATTCAATTTTGGAATGAACAATGTAGCCTATTGCTTTGTTGCTCTCCTGTCCTATAAAGGAGATTTGATGGCTCATTGTTAAGGGTTGTTTTTTTTGGGTTCGAAGGCTTAGAATAGGTACAGTTTGTGGTAATGCAATATTTTGAAGGTATTGTGTAGGAAATCATGCTGGGTTGAGAATAGTATGAAATAATTATACTATGCTTTTGTAATTACTGATATCGAAAGAAATCTAAAAAAAATTAAGACATTTTTCTCTCCTGTCTATGGGCCATGGATTATGAATGGATTTCTCAAGGGTTTGTTCATTCAGTTTCAATGATGTAGTTGAAAGTGTAATTTGTTCTCTTGCTTTAACTTAATGATTTAATCAAATTCTTGAACACAAATTGCATGTTTATGGTTATATGCTCATGATTCACTAAGGAGTATTGTTTTAATATATTGACAAATCTCATGGTAGCAAAGCACTATGGTGATAAGTTCATTTTCATATGAATTACATTTTATATCACTCCCACCCAATGGATGAGGCACTGGATAGTATTGGTAAATTCCTTTCAGGTATAGGATTGTGACTCTAAGCACAGCGATCCAATACCGAACATTTTAACAAATATCAACTGCTATCTCTTTTTGCTATATAGATCTTATGATAATTTCTAGTCTCCTTTCTTTGGGATATCTGTTATTATTCTTTGGTTTTGCCACAACCAAGGTAATGACTGTCTGTTAGTGTTAGTGGGGATTGCATCTGTAAGAAGAAGTGTTCTTACCAATCATGAAACATTCTTATGAACACACTTGGGTTTACCAACCTTGGTTTTATAGAGCCAAAAGTGTAGGAGATGTTAGTATTTGAATGACTCTTGTTAGTTGGTCACTAGCCTTTGCAATTCTTTATAACGGAGGTTGGCTACCTCTTAGAGAATTGAAAATCCTATGTGGGAAAAAATAGCAACAAATTGTAAAATATACACAAAATGGATCTACATTGAAAATTCGGTAGGAAAATTCAAGCAAATACAATTGGTAGATACAAAACCAAATAAATGTGAAATTGTGGACTACAATGATTGTAGAATATACATAATGGATTTTTTTAAAAGGTTTTAGAAACTTTCAATCAAATGCAATTGGTATATGCATAGACAAATTTCACAACCTTCACCAAAATCCTTGTCGATTTTCTTAATATGGGAGATTTGGAACAAGGTATGGACATCCATCAAAGCATAATATGAAGATGAATTTTCCCAAATGTTGTGGTTGTAGACTCCATTTTCAAATCTATGTAACATGTGGGAGGATAGACAAATCTTGTGAACTATTTGACAAAATATCTCAAAGAATTGTAATCTCATGGAATACACTCTAATTAGAAAAGTTGCATCACTACCCTCATAACAATCTCTCAATTTGTTTTAGTTTCTATTGTGTTACTCAATTTGAAACTTAATTGTGATACATTGAGTTCATTGTCAAATTTTCATTTGTGTGTCAAGTTTTTCAAAATCCAAAATGATCAATTATTAATAAAATCATGGATCATGTAATATTGGGATGGGTGACCTCCTAGGAAGGCCTAGTGCTTCATCACTTTGAGAATCATTTAGATGCAATGAGTGCTAAGTGGACCATTCATTATCATGAGAGATGGGTTCTTATGAAACACTACTCATGAAACATGGGTCAATGAGTTTGACTTGTAAAACTACATAATTGAATCTTGATAGCAATATCAAAATTTGACACAATGTGAAAAATACTTCCTACTTGTCAATAGATCATGTTGTCAAAATCTAGAATTTCAAATTATGAATTCTTTGTAATTACTCAATAGATCATGTTGTCAATTGAACCCGTTGGCATTTTTTTACTGCAACCCACACGTGTTTCCTAGAAGCTCCTATGAACTCACCGCATTCAATAATAAAATACTAGGAATAGTATGGCCAACTTTACGAGAATAGCAATAAGGCTAATTCTCCTACACTTCAGACTCTGTAAAATCCAGGAGGGTATTCCCTAACATGTGCTCTTAACATACAACTTTTAAACAATTCATTTGCACATAGGTAAGCAACAGATAGATCCCCAATTAATGTTAAAGGATGAAATCCTTCAATAAATTGGCTATTCCTTACAAAAGACTCATGTCCATTTAACAAAGAATCGCAAACTACACATAAAGTAAATTGATAGGAAATGTTTGAGTAAAATATCCTAATGCCATAACACAAGACATACGATAATAAAATGTAATCAGAATTTCAGTGCCATATCCTAGCGCATGGAGTCAAAAGAGAAAACTGAACTACAGGGTAAATTTCATTTTTAACACTTATGATCTATTATGAATTGCATTACAACCCATATATCTATACCTAAGTTTATTACTCCTTTATGAATCCTAATTGTTATATTGCATGAATCTACTGGTTAACTAAAGGATTTAACCGATCCTTTGAACCAGAGCTGTAGTTAAACATAATTCACAGTAAAGAACAAATGAAAAGCATCTTTGATCGATATTTCATTAATAATACATGTAACATAACACAATAGGAGAGAAAATAAACTCCAAATATTCACGAGTTTGATACAAACATGCTCAAAAACTCCATGATTAACAAATTTCTCCAATCTGAGTCAAAACTTTTTAAAACCTGGACTTACAATTCATACTCTCTATATTACTAGACTCTTATTTCTCATATTTTGGATATTTCAACCGACCACTCTCTCGGCCCAGAATTCCCTTTTATAAAATAAGGGATCCAACAAGCTTCAGGTTAGAGAGTACACATATCCATTTGTAATTGGACCACTCACTCCTAATTTAGTTACAATTCTATTATGCGAGTGGAGAGCATAAGACAAAGATCATCATTAGTTGATAAGGAGGAAAGAAAACATCACTCCAAAGGCCGCTCCCCATACATCAAAGGCATTCTTAGCCATTATAGTATTAACTCCACCTCAATACCTTGTACTTGGAGTCAAAAGGAGAATGCAATTTTAGAATATAATAGCTAAGGCCAGACCTGTATTATACATGACCAAGTTGCAATTCTCGATTATAACACTCATAATTACAGTTTATCAGTGAATACCTTTTTCCATAATTCAAACTCCTCCTCGGAAGGCCACTGGAAAGCCACAACCTGATCAACCTTGTTTCGATAGGGGGCATACTTTACCATTATCAATGTGGCCTTTTTATCAAAGTTCTCTAAGAAACTTTTAACAAAATACAACTTTTCCAATGTATTCTCTAGCATGCGGATGTCAAGATTTTTGCATATCTCATTTGTTTGAGACATCATCATATTGTTCATTTGCTCCTTCCAAATCTGCAGGGGTTTGACTTCATCCAAAATATGTAAAATATGAGGCAATGGGGACATGTCCTTTCCATCACACACATCTTTCAGCAATTTAATCATGGATTCCATTGGGGTGGCAAATCCCTGAAACTTTTGCTCAACAATTTCCTTGACCAATTGATATGTTGCAATAACAGTAGGATATTTATCACCATGTTGTTTTCCCCCTACTGCCATGAATTTCAACTTCTCCATTCTAGGGCTCCATTTTTTTAGCAATGGGATGGCCAATTCTTTATCCCTTGGAAACATTTTTAGTGCTTGCAACATTAGGACATAATTTGCATGAACATTGTTTAGCTTACCCTGGACCCTTCTGTTTAAATGTTTCAAAAAAATGTCCACTATCACTGCATTGCTTCTCCCTAATGCATCTCGGATTTGCTTTACCATCTCCTTATATTCTTCAACCTAATAAATCAGTTTCTCCCTAGAAATTCCCCCTTCAGGGCTAGTAGCCCTCTCAATAGCGATAGGCACTTTTCCCATATTATATGGAACAATAGCCAAAAATTGTGCTTGTGCAGGAGGTTGAGACTGCTCTACTAGTGGGTTGGGAATAGTGTGGCTAGAACTAGCTTGCTTTTGAGATCTCATGGTATCCATTTGTTGCCTCAATAAAGCCAATTCAATAATAATGTCATTATATTGGCCTCTCAGAGTATCCTAGTCCTTGGTCAAATCTTCAACAGTTTCTCTGGTGAATTTGGAAACATTCACGACCATATCAGCAGCTTCCAATGCTGGGGTGTCAGCAACTCTCCTCACAACCAAGTGACCATTGAAGTCAGAAGGTTATGCAACAATTGGCTTTTTAGAGCCAGTGGATAGGGACCAGATTTCCAATGCATCCCATTCCTCACTAAAGGTCGATCCCTTGAGTGCCAATGTAGCCTCCTCTTCAGTAGCAAGAAGTGGCTTATTAGCCCTTCTAATTGTGTTAAACACCACAACATCAATGATATCCTATTCAGGGAGTAGCAATACTCCACTTTTTGTACCAATTCTCAGCCTTGCTCTGGTGTTATTTCTTTGAATTTGTCTCTCATCTGTTCCCTGACCTTAGCTTGAATTAACTTCTCTAGGAGCTCTCGATGCAGACTTCTCTCATATGCCACCTTCTCAGAATATAATGCAATATGTGCTCTCCACACAAAATATTTAAAAGAACTAGTTTGAATAAAAGAGTCATCCATCATGAACTCTCTGTAGGCTTCTATTCTCAAGTCATCATTGCTTGTTATTCCTTTGATTTCATCTTTTCCTAACCTCAAATAAACTATACCTCAACCTGTTACAATGTCAACTAGGTCCAATGGCATCTCAGGATGCATTTCATCCAGAGTGACAATAATGTTATCATCCTCATCACCATCACAATCAACAATCTTTACTCTTTCAACCCTCTACCTCTTTGGTGATGGTGGGCAAACCTGTTCTGAAAAACTTGGAGGAGAATCCAAATCAACAACATTTGGTACTGACTACCTTGAAGAAAATGGTGCAATATTTTTAGCAACATCTTCAGCCCTACTCCCCTTTCTTCTAAAAAAAACCCTTATCTTCTTTTGGGGCTGATAAGTAGGCCTCTCCTCTTCCTTTACCTCAAGGTACTCCTCGATGGTTTGTGGTTTTACCATTTCTTCCACAACCCTTTCATCTTTCAAAACCCCAACCAAGCTCTCAAAATTATCAATAGCATACATTGCCCTGCTAAACTCATCTTTAGCATTAGGTATGGGATTGAAACTAGGTATTTTCTCCTGCTTACTTTTTACCATTTTAGAGTAGGCAATGTATAGTGCCTTTCTCTCATCTTGTAATTCCAAATAAAAAATATTCCTGATGGTGTCCTCAGGAAAGTAGAAGTTGTCGACAAAAGCTCCTATTTGATGTTAACCCTCAGGGTCATGATTCCTGAGGTGCACACTCCTTAGCCTATAAGGCCCAAGTTATCTATGCCACTCCTTCCATCCTCCCTTTGCCATAACAAAATCAACAAATGTTGTATATTCAGGGAAGAAAGAACCATTCTTCTATTCAGATGGCAAGTGTAGTTCTTGAGCGCCCCCAACTGCCTCATGATTTCCAAAAATCCAATTCTAAGGGGAACCTCCCTTGGTAGAACCTTTGGATTGACATTAGTGCCAAAAACTCTGAAAACTGTGGTATTATGATGGGGGATAATGTCTCCCCAATTGTGCATTATGTTCAATTTAGGCCTTCTCTCCATCGGCCTCAAGAAGTCATGAATTTCTTTTTGGATCCTTGGGGGGTCATGAACCAAAGCCTCCCTTAATCTAGATCCAAAGACATTATAGAAAGTTACATAATCAAACTTATGATCATGCATGTCAAGAATCCTAGTTCAATATTGGACATGCATTTCAATGTTTCCTTCCTTCTTCTTATATTCCATTTTTTTTTTGAATACAGCCTGACCCCTATACAAAAAATGTGGATTAACAAGGAATACCATCTAAATCCAACCCAATTCTTCCCCTCCTTTAGGGATACCAGACCCATGTGCATCTTCTCTACCAAATAAGTGGCAAAATCATATATTACATTAAAACCTGGGTGCTAGAGATTTACTGCCATGTACATAATATCGGTAGGGAAGGTTTTCTTTAAGCTGACTCCCAGAACTTGACACAAAGCACAAACAGTCTTGTTGAAATAACTGGAGTAATAGTCCATAGGAAAAGGTTCAGGCTCATTATTGTCAATTACTACCTTCTAATTTTGTCCTCTTCCTGAGACTACCAAATGAGGTATTAAAAAGGATGTTCTGAACAAACCCCTAGTATTTCTATATTCTTGTCTGAAAACCTCCAGGTTGACAGGAACCATATCCTGACTCCATTCGTGCAATTTGAAAATCTCTGCAATTTCTTCTTTGGTTATCTTAATCATCTGCACACCAGCATGTATTCTAACAATTCGGGCCACAGGGTCATATCTAGCAGCAATTTCCTTTAAAAGATCTACATCCATATAAACATTAGGAACCACCAATTTACCTAGGTCTAACCTCGAGGGGTTACACAAAGGAACTGACGAATTCCTGTTCCCAAACCAATTGGAGAACAACTGCCACCCGGTGTATGGTAACTCGACATCTTGAATTGCACATTGCTTGTTTGTCAATTCTTCCAAGATTCGAGGCCCATAGAACAAAACCTTTCCCTCCTGCTTCTTGCTAGTAGAGGGTTGTAACAATCAATAATATCTTGGGATAAAGACCTGGTAGTGGTTTCAAAACCAAAACATCGGGCCTTGGGTGTCATTTATACTAGACTAATGATAATTCGAACTAGGGTTTTCTTATTTTTAGATAGCAAATAATTACAATTTTCTCCTTTAGCCTTAATAGAAAATTCTTCAATATTCAAAAATCCCTAGCAATTATCTAGACAAGCTCTAAAAGTGAATCTATTCAATCAATTCTTCAAGAACAGAAACAGGAAACAATCATGGATTGCCTAGCAAGCAACCATAAAACCTTCTGAATTTACAAGAAATGGCATACATGCTATTTAAGGTTTCAATCACAGAACATCCAGGGCAGCAAAATTGAGAAATCATAACCACAACTTGCTTCACTAAATACCAAACAATTCTTCCTCAATGTAGAAATACAACACATAAATAGTAATTCACAAATTTTAGCATTTAATTATGTAGGCAGAGTCAAACTTGGCCATTACTATTCACTCGCGTGAGATAAAATGGCTATAGTACAATACCAGTTTATTTTTAAATACGAGTCGTTGATCAATCACAACGTTGGCCAAGAGAACAGCTCAGATTTAGTCAAAATAGTTTGAAAATGCCACGTTCTACCTCCAGTCACCAAACGGACGGGATATTCACCTATCAGGCACCACATTAGAATGGAAATGGGCCCCACCTTTGTTATCAGTGCACAACATCGAAGTCCACGTGTCACCAAATCACACACCTAGCAACATTATTGAAACTGCAGTTTTAATTGCGCGAGGTCAATAAGGAACAACCATGATGCGTCGGTACGGAAACAGCTATCGGCCTCATCCTTCATCATCGACCAATGAACATAACTAGTCCCCACCATCAAATGTGACAAATGGCAGCATCTCGCACACCTTGCACCATATTTGTGACGTTAGCAAAAACCTTGCAAGGTCTGCGAGCAACGGTCAAGATTGAAATCACTTCATCCAACGACCGTGCAATATGCACATGCAAAAAGGTTATTTCGCCTGATTTTATTATTTATTAAGTCTGGGTCAGTCTGTGCCCTGTGCTTTAAGAAAAAATTTGAGCCATCATTTTTCATTGTCTTAGGCGATGTCCCCTTCCCCCTTTTAATAGTTTTTTAATTTTGCAAGGATTTTTTTAATGACCGTCAATCTTCCTATGATTGATCTTGACCGCTCCCCGCGATCTCGCAATGACATCACCGTTCATTGTTTAGTGATTGTGATATCACGGGCGAGTGCCACGTGTCCCAAGCTGTCAAATCTAAAAAGGGATTATAAAGAGTTTAATATTTGTGTTGGACTTAAATACGTTATAAAGTGGGTTACTAAAATAGCTGTGAGATGCATGTGCTCAAGATTGATGGTGATGTTATAATCTTGGTAAAAAGTTGCTCGACGGTTATGTTTGGTGTTGCTAACTGCTATGTTTTTAATGACCATCAATCTTCCTACGATTGATCCTGACTGCTCCTCGCGATCTCACGATGACATCACCACTAGTTGTTTGGTGATTGCGATATCATAGGCGAGCGCCACGTGTCCCAAGCTACCGATGCCAAAAAGGGATTAATAAAGTGTTTAATATTTGTGTCAGACTTATATATGTTATAAAGTGGGTTACTAAAATAGCTACGAGATGCACGTGCTCGAGATCAATGATGATGTTATAATCTTGGTAAAAAGTTGCTCGATGGTTATGTTTGTTGCTGCTGACTGCTGTGAGTGAACACGATCACCGATGGTAGGAATCAATGGTTGCTCTCCATCACGTGATCCAAAGATGTAGGATTTTTAGTGATCACGATATCATGGATGGGCGCCACGTGTATTCCTTTGGTGCTGCCTTTTGTGGTGGGCCCTCGATGTTGACATGGAGATTTCGTCAGCCCTTTTGAAGATGGTCGTTCGATGATCTAACAAAAATAAAGATCGACGACTGAAGTTTAAATTCACATCAAATGCAATTGGAGCCATTGGCACAACATGCAAATGAGCTTTAATGGCAGATGAGACATCTACTAGCTCAATTCAATCAACATAAAGTATCTGCTCTTTTTCTATCTTCATCACAAAAGCATTCAAGTATTTTTGAAGCAGCTCAGAGCCAGAGAAAGTTTTTCGAGCGATCACCATGAAGTTTGGTTCTCTACAAGGCGCAAAATCCTGTGAGTTATTTTCTAAACTGCTGGGTTAATTTGACTATGTCTTTGCAAAGGGTTCTATTTTCCTAGTCAAGGGGTTTAGTTAATTATTGTCGTAGGTTTACTGGTTCGTTTGAATTATTGGAATTGCATAGTTGTTTTGTATTTTTGTGTTCTGGGTACCCCTAGTTTTTTTGAGGATTTGATTTTTTAAAAGAAGCCCTAGTTGTTTAAGATGGCACCACCGAAGCAGCACTCTGTCCATGTTGATTATTTGAAGAGTAATTTGTATGATGACTTCCTGGATCAACTCCCATTGTCAAAAAATGATAGGAAGAGTGGTTTGGTTTTAATGAATGGAAAGACCCTAGGCGAAGGTCTACTGTGCATAAATTATAACATTGTGGATGCCAAGATTCCTATGACTGGTCTTGAAATGTTTAGGCTGTGGTATGGATAGCGAAACTTACCTCACCCCTTCTCTAATGCCTGGAGATACGATATGGGGAAACTAACAGTTCCAAATGTGTTCCCTAATGTTGACTTGCTCAGAGCAGTGGCAACACGGTATGATCCTATGACAAGGGTCATAAGGGATAATGATGGTGGAATTTTGCTAAGCATAAATGCAGATGAGATTCAGAAGATTTTTTATTTGATTGAGTATAGCCCTTTCTTAGTCCAAATAGATTTTGAGGAGATGAAGGAGGAGTACAAAAGGTTAAAGCCTCTTTTCAGATTGAGTTTGCTTCCTCCTCACCTAGCCAAGGCGGGCAGTTCAACAATTCTTATCAGCCCAAATGACCAGGATCCTTTCAGGCTGAGTTGTTTTTCTAGTCACTTCCTGGCAACATTTTATTCACTGTGCCAGATTTTAGGGTTCAACCCTAATACTGTGATGCCAGTTGCATACATGTTTATGGGAGCCTAGATTCAACATCCCAACTTCTCTGTGGTATATGACTTTGCATCATTCCTGTCAGAGAAGATGCATGTGGGGGATACTGACACTCCTTTTTTCTGGTACTCCCTATTTATGCATATGTTCCTATACAATAATGTTGTTTTCTTCTCATAAAAAATGGAGTTGAGGCAGGAGGTGAATGGAGAAAGGTTACCAGTACAGGTGTGGAGTGCAGATTTGTCTTACAACAAGGGAGGTGCCAGCTTTGTGTAGTTTGATAACTGCTTTGCCTCAAGACTCAGGGCTTGGTTGGTGGTAAATGTGCCAAGAGTCCTTGAATATTTGAATGACTTCCTCTGACCGAAGTTGAGGAAGCCTAATTTAAAAGAGTGTCACAATTGGGGTGATATCATCTTGTACCTTGTAAGCACTGTCTTGAGGGTGTATGGTTTCCAAGGAACCCCTCATATCCTCCCCTTTAATGTACCATCAAGGATGGGGTTTGCCGAAGTTATGTGGCAACTAGGTTGTACTCATGAGGACAACCTAACAAAGAAAGGAAAAGGGACTTTGTTCCCTGACTACACTGTTGTTTCTGATTTTGTTTGTTCCAAGGGAGGATGGGTCCAGTTCGGAAGGTTTTTTGATGAATTCAATTTGAGGAATGGTCCTAGGAGACAACATGAACCTGAGCGATTCTTTGCATTGTTTAGACAATTAATTAAAGGTGGATAATTTGCACATGACTTCAAATTTCTTGAGAACCTAATCAGAAATGAGTTTGATTTGAATAGGCAGGAGTTGAATAAAGAAAAATGGATTGCATATGAAAAGTTGTTGGCTATAATACATAAAATGGATCCAAAATATGATCCATTAATGGAGTTCACTCCATTTCACATGAGAATAGACTTCTTAATGGATAATTTCAAATATATCATGGGCACCTTGATGACCAAGAGGGTCAGTTTGGAATTAGATTTTGGTATAGAAAGACTAGGTGTGAGGCCTGAAGAAACAAGGTCATCTTATCAGCCACCAATTGACAGACCTCTATATAAGAGAAAGAGGAATGTGAGCAGTGATGAGGATGAAGGGGATAAGAAGGGAAAACAAGTCATGCAAGCATCATCACAACTAAGTCCAAGGATTAGAGCACTTAGAGGGATAAGGATTATGGATCTAGATTCAACACCAAGAGGTGATCCTACAGTGTTACCATTAGAGCCAAGACTAGAGGTGGAGAGTTGAGGAAACACAAGAAACTCTGATGGATGAGATAATTGTGACTGATCGAGACATGAAGGTTGGTATCCCTTCCCCTCCTAGATCAACATAATTGGTGCTTTCTGACATGGATGTAAAGGGGCAATGTGTACAAGATGCCAGGATGGAGGCCTACAAGGCATTCTTGGATGATGATGCATTTGTAAAGACTCTTGTATTCTTGCAACTAGTTTGGAGGATGAAACTAGAAGAGTACTAGAACAAATGCAAGAGTAGGAGAGAATCGAGACCTGATAGGTCAGAGCAAGAAAATGATGATGAGGTTAAGGCCGAATTAATGGAAAAATTCAAAGGCATCACTCCTAAGGAGGGAAGAAGACTTGTGAATCAGGCTGGTGTCTTACTTTTTCCTGAATGAGACATAGCTGATGCGGTTGCATTCAATGCTATCTTACAGTTCAAGCACCCTATACAAAATAGTGAAGAAGAGGTTAAGGCAGCTCTGCAGGACTCTACCTTTAGTGAGGAGTATGAAACTCTGGCCATATGGGCATTGGCACCCCAAGGCAGAAAGCCAAATGTAACTGATATTAGCCCACACCTAAGGGGATGGATAATCATCAAGAGAGCTTCTGAAACTTCAACAACATAAGCTACAAGCCTGATAGTAAATGTGACCAAATTGGCCCAAAAGATAGCTGAGAGAGAAGAGGCTGAAAAGAAGAGTCTGATGGAGAAATATAGTATGATAATTGTAGAATATAGTAGGATGCAGCAAAGGAATGTTGAGCTGCAATCTAAAGTAGATAGGTTGAAATATGGGAAGGTGGGAGAATCCTCCAGTGCTCCTGGTATCAGAGCATTACCTTCTATTGCAGGATTGGTCCCCCCTACTATTCCAATTGTTTCAACTCCAGGGTCCCCCATCCAGGAACCTGCTCTCAATCCTACACAAGGGCCTATGATCTTGATATTATGTACAAATATTCTAGGTTTGATGCAGACAATAGGCCCTAGTCATTGAAGCCTACTCAAATATTTATAAACTAATTGAACGGATTCCAGGCCCTACTTGATGATTTGAGTAGAAGAATAGGGAGTTGATAAAGAGCTTTAATGATTGGAATGATACATTTTTGCCAGACATTATTGATACACAAGGAAATGTTAAGACATTGCAACAATGGTGAATTTTAGCTGGCCAACGAATGAAGAGTATCAGAGATGGGTGGACAAGTACTTAACCGAAGAGGAGTAAAATAGTGTCTATTACCACAATATGGATGAAGGAATGCGAGATGATGATGCAAACAATTATGGAGACAGTCACAGGAAATGATTTAACAATGAACAGGGCATGTGAAAATAATGAGAAGATGTTTGAAATGGAGATAGCCATAAGGAATGCACTGGAGGATGCTGATACACACAAGCGGCTAGCTTATCGAGATTATCTGTCAAACATCTATTTATAGCTTAATAGAGCATAATTTCTAGTTTGTTATTGTTGTTAAGCAAAAGAAATTTCTCAAAGGACGCGCCCTTTCACAATTTTGATATATTTATATATATTTCATAATGTAAAACAGATATAGGCAGATAGGAGAAAGATATAGTAGATAGTTTACAATGAAACTTTCCTTTAAAAGACTCAGATACATGTATTAATTTTGATGAAGTTAATGAAGATGTCTGAACTTGTGGCTTAATCTTTGTATTAGCTATTTGTGGAATTATACAGTTATCTGGTTGTCTCCATTTTGATGCTTTTCTGTTGTTTAAATTGATATATCAAGCATATATATATATTCAGTTTACCGATACACATTTGTTGTATTTGTGTGATGTGATTATTTGGTTCTTTCAAGTAAATATTAAACCCTTCTAGTCAATCATAGTAACTGAAGAGTATTAATTGGATCAATAAGAAGAATCACATAACTAGGATTGTCATTCTATCTCAAGTAGAGTTTGTCAGTCATTTACTTGCACATTTATACAAGTTTTAAACTACATCTATGTGCCAAACACTTTGAATTATTTCCATCATAGATTACACTTTTATAGGTCTTCATTAGACTCCATACACCCAACAAGGCAGTGGTCTCATGCTTTCATCTTTTGGTTTATCCATTTTATTTTTTACATCTGTTAACTAAACATATTCTAATATAATTCAAATATAATTAAAATTAAAATCATAAATTAATTATGTAACCACATAAGTCAAATATAATTCTATCAAGAAATTAATATCAAATAGATAATACAATCACATAACTCATACATTTCAATGTCATTGATCTTCTTCTTCATCCAACTCTTTGTCTGTATCATCCGATCCAGATTCAACATTGTAAGGATTGGTCATATCATCATCATCGTCATTGATATCTATTTCAATAATGTCATCATCCACACAGATATCATCTTCATGAACATTAACTCTTACATCATCATGATCTAGTTCCTCCTCTTCGACATCTTCGTCAAGCACATCATCAACTAACTATTGATCCCTATCATCATCTACATCATCTTCTATTTCTTCAGTATCTTCTTCTTCCACCACATTATACTTTATTGACCTTCCTCTTGGATCATGTCTAACAACATATGACCAACCCGTTTTACCTAGAACCTCTCAGTAAAATACCTTCTCACATTGGCTTGGAAGAACATAGGGCTCATTTCCAGCTCGTTCAAAATACCTTGTATTAACCATGGTAAATCCATTATCATGTTCAATAATAGTTCTCTCAGGATCATTTTCATTCAATCGTAGCCTGTACCATAGGACAACAAACAAAACTAATTTTAAGGACTTAAATTCACACTCAAGTATATCATCCAAAATCCCATAGTATTGATTTTCTGAGACTTTTAGATGTATGTCGCTTCTAGATGAAACATTAGTCACCTGGAAGACTGCAGTTATCCCAGAATCACAAGTTTTCTTCATGTCATCCAACTTTTTGATTCAAAATTTATGACCATTGCACCACATAGCCTTGTGGTGTTTCACCTGAAATATGTCAAACATGTAAAATTTATTGCAATATCATTAGTTGATAAACATGATTATTCTTGGCCGAATGTATGCAAAGAAAAAAATCTCAACATATATATACATCAATATAATTGAAAATAATTAAATAATATGGGTGATTAATATATTTATATATACCTGTTTATCTCTTAAACCATATGCTAAATCAATTTCCCTTGGTGTAATATTGAAATCTCTATTACGATGAGCTTCTTTAACCAATGAAGCCATGCCTTCCCATGTTAATGCGCGACCATATTGTTGACATCGTTCAATCCATACCATCATCCAATCAAGATTTTTTGCGATGTACAAATGTAGTGCATCCCACTCTCGGCCAATTGTATCAAAAATTTTGAAATTCACAAACCACGTATAATTAGTTAATTACGACGGTATATGACCTTAATTTATAATTGATGAATATTGAAGATTAATAATTAAATAAGTACAATATACATAAAAACCAAATGTAAAATGTATTCTAATTAATCTCCATGACCATCTTATAATTACCTGTCACTTTCCTCAGTCTACCTTTCCCCATCAGGTACTCCCCTTCGAATTTGTTAATGGAGCTGGGATCCCAATTGTGATCTACATGGATCTTTGCTGCAAACTTAGGAAGATATTTAGTAATGTACACCATGGTCTGGTATACCATGTATCCCTCCACCATAGAACCCTTGAGATGTGCTCTTTGTCTAACCAAAGCCTTCAAAAATTTCAAGTGCCTCTCAACCATCCACATTGACCTTGTGTGTACAAGTCCACACAATTCAATCTCCTCAACTTGGTGTATGAGGTAGTGTTCTTGTGCATTGAAAAATGTCGAAGGTAAACACTTTTTCATTTCACACATTATATGAGAAATTTTTCTCTTCCAATAATGTATATCTTCTTATAGATTTCTTTAGATGACAACCATCTACAAATGATTCAAGGCACAAATATATTAACGATATTTAACAAAAATATACAACGAATTGAACAAATATCGCTACTTACCTCATGTATTTTCCAAGATCATATATAACTTGCTTGACATTGTTGTCGAAGTTGTCTGGGAGAGATAGAGGTAGAACGTACTGCAACAATTATAAAATGATCTTTTCATTAATATTTTTCCAAAAGTAGTAAACATAATACAATGAAAAGTACATGTAGTATACAAATATATATATATATATAATATACCAAAATAATTACCTTAAGGTATGCCAATCATGCATTTTCATTCCTGACCCAAATTCTCCTTTCTTTGTTATGATATTGTTTATGTTCACAGCAAATCCTGTGGGAAATCGAATTTTTCATATGACTTGTTTTATAGCATTGCTTTGTTGCTCCGTTAATAACCAAGGAAGGGCACTTATATTAATTTGGTCTTCATCGCTATTTAATTGAATGACATTTTTCATTGCATGACTGGATTCCTGAATGTCACTACAAATTTTGACAATTTTTTCTTTGTCATGCCTTCTATCCAATATTTTCCATAATGTTTATGTCATATTCTTTCCGATATGCATTGTATCAAACAAATGCACAATTTGTAGCTGCTCATAGTAGGGCAACCTACTAAATTGTCTGGGATAACTTTTCAATCCCTGTGGAAGCCGACTATTAATGCCTTGACGACCTCCATGAAGCATATAAGTTAAAAAAATTAACAACGACAATCATTGTCAATTACAGCATGAGTAAACACAACACAATATAAAAATATAAATTCAAAACATATCATAAATGATAGATAAAAAATTTGATCTGATGTATAATCTTGATGATTAATTCTATTATATTCCAACTTCTTTAAGCGAGGTGTCATTCTTCGTGGTTTTGATGTAGTCTCTTCTTTCCCATTGAAAAGATATTTTTCAGTAGTTCGATACTTATGATTTTTGTGGAGGAAGTGCCTATACTCATCAAACACCACCTTTTCTAAACTTGTTGAACAATGATATTTCATCTTTGGACCAACAATTGGATATGCAAATTCTCCCTTTGTTTGAAGACCTGTGAATCATATATAATTGGGTTAAATATGTCAATTTTTATAATTATATATAATGAATAGATTATTTCAAAAACATGCATGATAGCTACTTCATAAAATTAAATATCGTTAAAGTCACACAGTCAAATGTTATAACATACCAAGAAAATGTGTTAGCCCTGGGGCATCATGAATTGTCCATACAAGCATTGCATGGAATTCAAATTTTTTTTGTCCTATTGGTCTAGATACATCATACATAGTCACGCCATTCCATAACTTTAGTAACTCGTCGATATAAGGCTCAATATATACATTCATATCTTTGACTTGGTACTTACCTAGTTGAATGAACATAAACATTACATAATTATTATAACCATTTTACTGCAATATATATAAATTCATGTACATGACTATTAAATGAAAAAACATATAATTCATTATGCAACAAATAAGACAAATGAGATGCTACTACGTTAAAGAAAATTGATGTAAACAAATACCTAGAACAATCATTGCCAATATTATGTGCTCCCTCTTTATTGAGATCCATGGAGGAATGTTATTGTTGATAACAAAAACAGGCCACATCGAGTAAATAGATCTCAGCTCTCCAAATGGATTGACACCGTCTGCTGCCAATGAAAGCTTGAGATTATGAGGTTCTTCTTTAAAGTGTGGCCATTTTTCCTCCATGTCCCTAAATGTAGAACCATCCACAGGCATTCGAAGAATCTCATCTCCAGTTCTATTTCGTGCATGGTAATCCATAAATCGCGCTAAGCTTTCGCACCTAAATAATTGTTGCATACGTGGAATAATGGGAATATAACGAAGAACCTTGCGAGGCACTTTTTTGTTAGTTGATTTGTTCGATATCTATTGATATGACATTCTGGGCATTTCATTTCAAATTCATGTTGTTTATGATAAATAATATGATCATTGGGACATGCATCTATTGCTTGATACTCCATTCCAATATCTTTCATAATGCCAGATAAATATTGGTATGAGCGAGGTAAAATATTTGATGGTGGTAACGAAAATTCACCAATCAATCTACAACAAAAAAAAAATTCTTAATATAAATAATATTAATGGTACATACTTCATCCTTTATTTACTAGTGATGAACTAACAACAATTAAAATAGATGAAAAAAGATGACATATATGACATACCTTAACATCTATGAGATTGCTATGTTGGATAAACCATTCATAACCTTCATGTTCACCAGCAACAATACAACAGAGAGAAGAGTTGTTTGGGATCCTTCATAAAGGGGCTTGTATGCCTTCTCAAATACAGGTAAATCATGAACATCATCAAAGTCATCTTGATCAACATGATCAGATGTGCCACTACATGTGTCATGGATCAATGTATTTGTACCGTCATCTTCAATTGTGTTTTTTGGTGCATGATCATCTTCTTCCATAGAATCATTAACTTCATCTTCAATATTCATAGCTCCATGTTCCTCCTCTTGCAAAACCACATTCTTCAGGCCACGATAATCCACATGTTCCCTAGGGCGCCCCACCTTTATAATAATGACAGACACAAATAAACCGTGATCATGATCAAGTGATTTTTTATATATTTATCAAATGTTAAAACAATATAAACATTTACAAATTCAATCAAACACATATAATAAACAACTTACCATTGGACGATAACCATGCCCCCCTTCAACGTGACCATGCTGCCTACAATGTTTCTCAGCTGTTGTGATTAAAAATCTTCTCATCTTTAAGCCCTTACAATTATTGCAAGGACAATAACATTTCCCATCACCCTTTCTTTTGAATCTAGCCCACAATCTATCAAGTGACTCTTCATTTTGTTCTGGACTAATATTATCTGACATGATTTTTCTTTACCAAGCTTGAATATTTAGATCTTCAAAAAATATCAAACTCACACTCCAATAATTTTTAATCATACACAGGTAATAAAATATAATAATTATGATATTTTACACCAAAAAAATTTGGCATGCAACCACCCCTACAAAAGAGAAGATAGTCTAAAGTTAATGACCCAAAAAAATACTTTCAAATGCTAATTCCAGAAATTATTAAATTTTGATTTTACTATGATTTCCAACTATTAGACTCCTAAAATCAGAATATTGAACTTGCACAACAAAATCTGGAAATGAAAATCTCAAAATGCAACTAATAGGCTTCAACAATTAAGGCCTACTCAAGACTTTGTGAAGTCACTGCAAGGTTTTGAGGCCTTACCTGATGATTTCAGCAAGAAGATTAAAGAGTTGGTAAAGAGTTTTGATGACTAGAGTGACACATCTTTACCAGATATTGTAGATGCCAAAGGAAATGTTAGATCACTACAACAATGGCAGGACAGGTTAGATGAAATCATTAATGCACAAATAAAATTGATTTATGATGACTCAGATTATGACATGCTGATCAATAGTATGGATAAAATCATTAACACTAGCACATTTTTGGAATCTTTTGAAAGGGAGACGAATCAAGTAGCAATAAATTATACACCTTATAGTGCCAAGGTAAATGAGGTGGTAAATTTTAATTGGCCAATGAATGAGGAATATCAAGGATGGGTAGAAAAGTACTTAACGGAACAAGAATAGGATAGAGTCTACAACCGGCAGTTAACAACTCAACGGTTATGGTTATAAAAAAATTTGGCTATGTCTTGGTGGCAGTTTTGGTGCAAGTTTTTGAAGTTTGGTAAATACAACAGTTATTCTCCAGTGGATGGGATGAACAAGAAGATTCTCCAGAGACTCAGCTGTTGTAACCAATTTTTGAAATATCATAAGGCGGTCCAAGTGACTAGTGACAGGTGTATTTCTGGTCCGCTATTTGTTGCTCCTTCATTTTCCCTATAAGAAGGATTTTAGGACCAGAAATATAGGTTAGCAAGTTAGATATCTTTAGGTCGAGTCTAAGTGAAGTTGCAGAGCGAATTTGTAAATAGTCTGATATTATAGTGAAGATACTATTCTTAGGTTTGGTGTCATTTTGTTGTAGGTTTTAGTTTCATGGGTACTTAATTTTCAAGACAGTACTAGCATCTAAATGAAAATTACTCATTTCAAGATCATGTATCTCCATTGTATGAATATATTATTATCTTGAATAAAATGATTAAGGGTTATTCTATTCATCTCACTATTATGGTGTGTGTAATTCTCATTTTGGTTTTAATTCAAGGAATTAATTAAAATGCTTGAGTGAGGTTATAGGTGACTATGTTCATATAAGGATTTGATAAGTAGTATTGGGTTATAATATAGATTGATGGTATTGTAAGGCAGTATTATCTGAGATTTTATATGTATGTGTCTAGAAGATAAACTTGGTTACAGTAAAAAACAACCAACACCTTTGATATTATCTAGCTATGGCTCCCAAATCTATTGAAAATTGATCATTAGGGTTAAAATTGAAACCTTGCAAATATAATCTTTGTCCAAATCCATCAAGAATTTTCTATCAATTATAAACAATTCCCTTATAAAGAATTTGTGAAGTCAGGTCTAAAATCTGGAAATGAAATTCTAAAAATGCACAAGACTAAAAATGAAATCTGATGAGATAAAATATGATTTTCCAACCTGGAAGTACAAATCTAACTTAACAAATGAATTCTAGAAAAATACAATGACTACCCTCAACCTGGCGATATCTTCTTGAGTTTCTTCTTATTTTCCCCACGAAAACCATTGAGCAAAACACTATCGCAATAAATAGTCAAGCTCATTTTTATTTATGCCCGCCCCGATTTAACTTTGTAGGTCCTTCGAAATTTTGGCGAAAGATCTTCGTCGAAACATAGACAAAAAAAATGGATAAAATTATTAAAAAAATGAAAATTTGCACAAGTGCCCGATGATACATCTAATTATATAGCTTTCATCAGAAGGTTTTGTCGGATTTTGCAATCAAATGAGTTAGTGTCCTAAAAACTCACCTATTGACATATGTTTCCCTTGTAGCAGTTGGAAATTGGTTTTTTAGACTTTTGGCCAAACTTTTCCAAAACACTTAGGAAACTAATCATGGATTCAAATACCCTTCTTAGAGATACCAAGTACGAGATCAACAAACTCTTGCACAAGAAATTAGAAAACAAAGCAAAATTTTTATTGAATCTTCTTTCTTTCTTCATCAACAATCTTGCTTCGACCAAGAGAGGGATATTCAAACTCTAACAACCTCCCTCTAATGTACCTTAACTACATCTTGAATTGGAGGGACGTTGGAAACCAACTAACTCTTATTTAGACCTCTAATTGCCTAGTTAAGGCAATTAACACTATACTAAGAACCCAACTAGGTAGAACACTCCAAAGGTGTTAAAGAATCTTCAAAACAAAAAAAATGACCAAGGTGACTCCCCTCAAAAGCCTGGTTGCATCATGGCACCATGATTCATTAGTTGGCCTAGATGCACCAATGCTACATGGTGAGAAGGAGACCTACTACAAACATAAAAACTCAACACTAAGCTGAAAAGCTTATTAAAAACATTGAAGATGGTCCTTAGGACCTTATTACATTGAAATCAACCTAACAAACAAAAATAAGATTCATTCAAGCCTCATGAAGGAATTTGGACCCCAAGGTGCCCCTGCACCACCCCAACTCCCTTAAGCCATGAACATGGTTCTTACAAAATCAATACATGCATCTCAACACCCTTGAACGACCCCTCTCAAGGATTTACATAGTCCTTTACACCCTTCTCTAACTGATCCATGCCCTCAACTAACTAAATACCAACTTTTAAAACAAGTAACCGTTGCATTTCAAATTTGTTGCTTTAAGCAACTTAAAAATTTGCAACTTTAGACTCCTCCAACCTAATGAATACAAATAATGACCTCTAAACCCACACAAATTTCTTGGAAATAGATGTATTACATCAACAAAACTCCATTCTTGCACATTCATATACATATACACAAATTTTCCTTCAAAGGCTACAAATACAACTTCTAGTGCAAGATTGAAATTTTCACATTTTTTATCACTAGACCAAAAAATCATCCTAAAACATACCTAATGGTCTTAATTGACCTTATTCAAGGCAAAGCATGCTCAAAATACCCACAAAAACCTATTGACCATCAGATAATCAAATATTGAGGGTGATGTGTAGGCAAGGGTTTATTGAAGAACCATACTCCAAACCTTCCCACAACCAACCAAAGCCTGAAACACCTTCAAAAAGGTCTACACAAGCTTAAAAGTTCAAGAGATATCGCTGCCCCCAAATATTTCTTCAAACCCTAGCACTAAACCATCATTTTGCACTAAAAAATGCACCATTTGACATCTACGACATCACCTAAAAACCCTCTATTCGCCTTCCTTGCACACAAAACTTTGCACACATGTTTATAACCCTAACGAAGCCTTTCCATTGAGGTACAAAAGCATATAGTGTGTGGAAGGCTTAATATGACATTTTAATGCACTCAAAACCCTTAAAACAGGGTATACAAACCGACCCTCAGTAATTGGCTTCTAAAATGCACAAAATCACTTGAAATCCAGCTAAACCAAAAATAAAACAGTTAAGTCTATTGCCCACCTAATTCCATTGAAAAGATAGCACAATCGTTCTAAGATATGTTCAACCGACTCGATCCCTTAAGGGTCCAAAGTGCAAAAGGGCAGAAATCTTTGACATGGTATTACTCATAAACCGTGGTGATTACAAAATCTATATTTGAACCTATGAGATCTTGTTGGGCCCCTCTACAATAACCTCTCTTGGTTTTTGCTATCTCGAATGCATTTTCCTATGTTGTCTAGTTTTCACTTGATGGATAAAGTGTCAAATGCAAGTAATTAGAAGTTACAAAGTGGTACAACTTTTGTTCTACAGCTCGTGTGACCAAATGGATTTTTCCAACGCATCTGGGTGGATACGTTTATGTTAGGCATGGTTCTCTTTCACACCCAAACATGCGAAATTGCTCTGAGCTACATTCAACCGGATCGATCCCTTAAGGGTCGAAAGTGCAAAATGGCTGCAAACTTCAGCATGTTATTACTCAGTACTGTGACACTTAAAAACTTCTTGTATAATCCTACAAGATTATGTTGTGCCCCTCTACAATAACCTCTCTTAGTTTTTGCTATCTCGAAGGCATTTTATTTTGGTGGCAAATTTTCATTTGGGGAAAAAGTTGTCAAATGCAAATAGTTGAAAGTTACAAAGTGGTTCAACTTTCGTTCTGCAACTCATATGACCAAACGGATTGTTCCAACACATCTGGGTGGGTAAATTTATGCTAGAAATAGTCCTCTTTCACACCCAAACACGCGAAATCGCTCTGAGCTATGTTCAACCGGATCGATCCCTTAAGGGTCAAAAGTGCAAAATGGCTGCAAACTTCAGAATGCTATTACTCGAGTATCATGACACTTAGAAACTTCTCATCTAATCCGATGAGATTGCATTGGGTCCCTCTACAATAACCTCTCTCAGTTTTTTTCTATCTTGGAGGCATTTTCTTGTGGTGGCGAATTTTCACTTGGGGAAAAAGTTGTCAAATGCAAGTAGTTGAAAGTTGAAAGTTGCAAAGTGGTGCAACTTTCGTTCTACATCTCATGTGACCAAACAGATTTTTCCAACTCATTTGGGTAGGTACATTTACGCTAGACATGGTCCTCTTTCACACCCAAACACGCGAAATCGCTCTAAGCTATGTTCAACTGGATCGATCCCTTAAGGGTCGAAAGTGCAAAATGGCTGCAAACTTCAACATGATATTACTCACGTACCATGATGCTTCTCTTCTAATATTATGAGATCATGTTGGATGCCTCTACAATAACCTCTCTCAATTTTTTCTATCTTGGAGGCATTTTCCTGTGGTGGCAAATTTTTACTTGGGGAAAAAGTTGTCAAATGCAAGTAGTTGAAAGTTGCAAAGTGGTGCAACATTCATTCTATAGCTCGTGTGACCAAATGGATTGTTCCAATGTGTCCAAGTGGATACGTTTATGTTATTAATGTTCCTCTTTCACACCCAAACATGTAAAATCGCTTCGAGCTACGTTCAACTGGATTGATCCCTTAAGGATCCAAAGTGCAAAATGGTTGCGAACTTCAGCATTCTCGTATTCGGACACTGTGATGCTTAGAAAATTCTTGTCTAAGCCTATGGGATTATGTTGGGCCCCTCTACAATAACCTCTCTCAGTTTTTCCTATCTTGGAGGCGTTTTTCTGTGGTGTCCAATTTTCACTTGATGGAAAAAGTGTCAAATACAAGTAGCTAAAAGTTGCAAAGTGGTGCAATTTTTTTTTTGCAACTCGTGTGACCAAATGAACTGTTCCAAATTGTCCAAATAGGTATTTTTACACTAGGAATGGCCCTCTTTCATACTCAAACACATGGAGTCGCTCTTAGCTACGCTCAACTGGATCGATTCCTCAAGGGTCCAAAGTGCAAAATGGCTACAAACTTCAGAATGCTATTACTTGAATACCGTGATGCTTAGAAACTTCTCATCTAATCCTACAAGATCAAGTTGGACCTCTCAAAAATAACCTCTCTTAGTTTATTCTATCTTAGAGGCATTTTCCTATGGTGGTGAATTTTCACTTGGGGAAAAAGTTATCAAATGCAAGTAGTTGAAAGTTGCGAAGTGGTGCAACTTTCGTTCTGCAGCTCATGTGACCAAACAAACTATTCCAACATGTCCAAAGAGGTATGTTAATGCTATACATGGTCCTCTTTCACACCTAAACACACGTAATCGCTTTGAGCTACGTTCAACCAGATCGATCCCTTAAGGGTCCAAAGTGCAAAATGGCTGCAAACTTCAACATGCTATTAGTCGAATACCATGATGCTTAGAAACTTCTCATTTGATCCTACAAAATAACGTTGGCCCCTCTACAATAGC